>CAUYRT010051034.1:0-174198 GCA_963574885.1 Lepilemur ruficaudatus
AGTCAACAATTGTATCAAGAGTATACAGGGAATAACAGTATCAAAATAAGCTTTTGAATCATCCTTCTTTAAAATATGTCTACAGAACTATGAAGTATATGGACAGAACAAATCAACCTTAAGCTGTGATTTATCTCAGCATTGGCAATTATTAATTTGTAATAATCAGTAAATCATCACCTCTCCTTGAGCTCTTAAATCCAGTTTTGTAATACATCAAACTAAACATAAACCCCTCAAATGGTGACATTCCTTTTTGTGTAGGGCTCAGCTATTTCTGAGTAAGAAGAAATCATCCAACAATTATTTATTATCTTTAGCAAGTTCATATTTCTAAAGCATGCAATTAATATTATCATATGTGCTTATTAGCATTCTGTGCTGATTTTTATATTTCACAGGTAGAGATTATTCAAAGTTTCTCAGTCTGTTCTGTGGAGTTTTAGAAATCTCTTTGGCAAAAATTCCTAATGTGATAGCAACTAGAAGAATAATTGTCATTGGAATGACCTTTTCAGAGGGTAATTTGACAGACACTTGATGGACAGCATTCTCCCATCTCTCAGCCAACCTTTCACTTCCTGCCATAAAATGCTGGAGCAAAATTGTAACTCAAGTGATAAGATTCTCAGTAGTCATTTGTTGCATATCTTCCTGAGAGCACTTTCTCAAATTTTGAAAGCTCTTTTTCTTTTCAAGGTATTTTTCATTACCTGGAGAAAATGTTTCCCTTTAGGGAGGTATTCTAAAACAATAGTACAGGTGCTGAATCAAATTTCCCAGGTGTTTAAGGGACTGTCTAAGGTTGCTGAATAGTATTGGTTTGTTGTATTAAATGGCACTCTGGTGTACCATAAGAGTTAACGCAACTTCCAGAGGTGCCTTTCCTTACAACATGAGAATAGCTTTAACTGTGGAACAGCGTCGACTATGAAGTACCCAGTTGAAATGTCCTTAAAAAAAATAAATAAATAAAAGCACTTACTGTTAAAATGAAGAATATCAATTTGTGAATAAATGTGTTTCTAAAATGTGGCCCTGGGGTGACATGCAAATTCAAAAGACTAATGTTTTCTCTGGGAATGAAATCATTTGGAAGATATTTTCTGTTGAATTCTAAAGGTATCACCAGAATGGAATGCTTGTTGATTGATAAATATATACTTTCATTAAGAATATTTTATTATCTTTGTCAAAATTTTCTGCAACTTTGGGGTACAAACTATAAAGGTGATACATGCTTATTTGGTTATGTGTTTCCCTGTCTTCCTCATTTTCTGGAAGGTATGTCAGTGAACTCACACCATCACCTATTTTGTTATATTCCTAGCCCCTGGAATGAGGCCTGGTGCATAGTGGTCGGTCAATAAATATTTCCAGAATGAATGCATGAACTGATTGAATTAACAAATCAAGCTCTAAATAGATTTTCATCTTTTTCTTTGGTATTTTTTCAGTGTTGCAAGACTGAGGACTTTTCATTCAGTCTTTTCAAGTTGGGACTCTTAGTCTTATTTTATTGCTTTTCATACAACAAAAATGTTGCACATGTATCAGAAAAAGTTAGAAACGTTATCTGTAATTCCCATATGGGGAGGTGGTTTCACTCCATTAGCTTCTTTCTGGGAGTTCCTGAGTTTGTTGATCCAGCTCAAGTAGAATCCAAAAGGTGACATTTAAAAGGCTGGAAAGGAGAGGGGTTGTCGAAGTGCAAAGGAAAAATAGGGCTCAGGGAAAGAGGTGGTTTTATGAAAGTGTGTGCAAAGAGAGAAGCACCTGGAGTCTACTGAAGGGTCATCACCTCAAAGAAGGAGGATGAGGACATGAAGGGGGTCTCTGGAAAAGTTCTGCAAGGAAAAAGGCTGATCAAGAGACACAAAGGCGATAAAAGCTACGGTTAAGCGAGACAGGACACTGGACTAGTACTTCATGCATGGCAAACTGTGCCATGGTACTAACATAATTTCAACATTTTGGGTCTATTGAAATCCCTCATGAAGAATAAACAGTGCCTTCATTTTTTCAAGGAATGAATTTGTAACCTGAATAATCATACGTGACAGAAAAAAAAGGAAGAACTTTGTTCAAGAATTTTAGATTTGGAAATTGTTCCTCGTATCACACTCCTGAACTGAGTTTTGACTGACATTTACAATACACACAGGAAAAAGAGAAATCAGATTTACCAAAAAACAAAACAACAACAACAACAAAAATGGTGCAGCCATGTTATAGGATGGTAGTTAAAAGAAATGCGGTCCACTACCTCACACACATACCAAAAGAAGATTTAAATTGAATTCAAATTACCTGATAATTGTTTTTAACATCTGTATTGTTCGTATATGACCTTTCAATGATTCTGTGAAATAAATGATATAAAAATGTATTATTCCATTTTACTGCATACAAAGAATCATGGCTAGAAGAGGACAAGAAAGTATAAGTCCCTGTACCACAAGTTATGACTCCTGACTCTTGACCTGGGGCCAGTTCTCCTACCAGGTTTAATCACCTGCCGTGTACCTCGCTTTATGATGTAGTTCAGGCATAAATGGGACCGGGGGTAAACCTGCACGGAACCTGAAGCAGACTCAATATAGGAAATTATTTTGTAACTATTAGATCTATCCAACATGAAAAGTTTTTTTTTTTTTTAATTAAACAAGGAATATTTATGAGGTGCTGTTTATGTTCGGACACTGGGTTACATAGTAGATGTACGACAGTGCACAAGATCCCTATGGTCTTTGCTGTCACCAAGCATACTGCTTGTTACAGGAAATAATAACATAAAGGGTTGAAGTGTAACGTTAAGGAAACTACAGGCTGCAGTAGGAGCTCAGGGCAGGGTGCCTTAAGGTAAGAAAGAAGCTTGGGAGGGGATGTTCATGGAAGGTTTCTCAGGGGAAGTGAGGCATTGACCCGGCAAGTAGAAGTGGAAAGAATATTCCAGACAAAGTAAAGAGCATTATATGTTCAAGGAAATGAAAAAAGCCGAGTATGACTGCCATAAAGAATGTAAGGTACGGAAAAATGGAGAGAGAATTATGGTGAGATTTGGCTGGAAACTAGGAGGGGACCAGATCTGGAATGAATTAATAGTCAAGGTAAGGCGTTGGGACATTTTCCTACATGCCATTGAAACGTTTTCATTTATCAAATATTGGATACAAGAAACTTTTCTAAAACCATGTTAGGTGTGAGAAAGTAACAATGTAGTGAGCGCCTGGTTTGAGAAAAAGGAAGTTACCACTATCTTTGAAGTCCCCTGTGAACCCCTTATAAATCCATCTATTTCACTTCCCTCTAGAATAATCATTCCTTTGCTTTTCTTTGTACTTTTACTGTATTTTTTTATATCTCTAAGGATTATATTGTTTAGTTTTGTATGATGTTGAGCCTTAAAATGGAAGTGGACTATAAAAATTCTTCTGCAACAGGCTTTTTCTTCTTAATATTTCATTCCTGTGGGGCATCATGTTGTTGAATGTAGCTGTTATCCCTTCATTTCACTGTTGTGGAGTTTCCTTTTGATGGACATTTTTGTTATTTCCAGGTTTTTGTTCTTACATGCAGCATGAGTATAAACCTTCTCCATCTATTCTGGTGAGCATATGTAACAGTTTTCTGTGGGAAATATACTTAGGAATTAAATTGTTGGTTCATAGAGTATGTTTCTTTTCAAATATATTAGATAATGCCATATTGCTTCCCGCAGTAACTTTACTAATTTTATTAAACCACTAAATGTAAAATAGAATTCCACATGGTCAGCAAAAGTTAATAAAGCTAGATTTTTAAATTTTGCCAATTTTATGGATGTTAAATATTTCATTGTGATTGAGCTTAAGCATATTTTATTATAATTATCGACTATTCAGATTTGCTCTTCTGTGATATTCCTGTGAAGACATCTGCCTATTTCTCTACTTACTGATTTATAGAAATTCTTTAAATAATGTTCTACTGGTTAAAATAAATTGTACATATTTATGCAGTGCATATGATATTTTGATACGTGCGTACAATGTGTAAATGATCAATTCAGGGTCACTATACCATAGCCATAACCTCAAACATTTGTCATTTCGTTATGTTGAAAACATTTTAAATCCTCTAACTATTTTGAAATATACAATAAATTATTGTTAATCTAGTTACCCTGCTGTGCTTTTGAACACTGGAGCTTACTCTACCTGTATGTTTGTACTCATTAACCAATCTCCCTATATCCCTCCCTGCTTCTCAGCGTCTGGTAACTATCATTCTACTCTCTGGTTTATAGGAATTCTTTATATATTCAGAACAATAATCATGTGTAGATTTTGTGTGTGTATGTGTGTACATATATATATAAAATATCTTGTCCTACTTGGTGGTTTGCCTGTTCACTTATATATGACTTTTGATGAACAGGAATTCTTGATTTTAATAGAGTCAAATTATTCAACCGTTATGTTTAGATATTTTATTAATATATAAAGAGAATCTTCTACTTTATGTACAAAGTTTATAATTTTGTCTGTTTAAAATTTTAATTTACCTAAGATAAATTTTTTTTGCATATGGTGTGAGATAAGGGTGCGATTCCCCCCCACCCCACAGATGGTCAGTCGCCCAGCACCATTTATTGTAATGTGTGTCATTTCTTCAGTGGGACATACAGCTAGTTCTGTCAAATTCAAATTTCTTAATATTTCTGTGTCTGTTTCTGGATGCTCTAAACTATTTCATTTGTCATCTGTCTATTCCTATGCTAATACTATGCTTGCTTAATTACTACAGCTTTATAATGGTCCTTGATAATCTGTCAAGGCAGGTCTCCCATGTGGTTCATCTTCAGGAATGGCCGGGCTATTCTTTGCCCTTTATTCTTCCACTTTAATTTTAGAACTGGCCTCTCAAATTTCAGAAACAAAAACCTCTGGCATGTTGTTTGGGATTGAATTGAAGCCATAGATTACTTCGGGAAGAATTGGCATCCTTACAATATTGAGTCTTGAAACCAATGATCATGCTGTATCTTCTCTCCATTTATTTACATCATCTTTGCTGCCCTTCAGTAAAACCTGATGATCTCTTCATAAAGTTCTTGCACCTCTTTGGATTTATTTCTAAACACTGTTATGAAGAATATTACTAAAATGTTTTTATTCTGTTTATTGTTGGCATTCAGAAATTCAGTTGATTTTTTTTAAGCCAGAAAATATCCTAAAGACTTTTCTGAACTCTAATAATTTAATTGGGTTTCTTCTATGGGTTTTACAGCAACAATCGTATCATCTGTAATTAATGACTGCATTATTCTTTTCAAATTCTTTTATTTCTTCACTAATCCTCATACTTGTCTTTCTTGCCGTACTCGCCTAGACCTCCAGTGATGAGTAGAATTGGTGATAGCAAGTGATTTTGTTCAGAACCTTAATGAGAACTTGCTCAACTTTTCACTCTTGATTTCAATTTTGCTATATATTTATATATAAATATATAATTTCAGTTAGTTTATAATTTGTATATCATTTTCATGTTATTTATATTATATAAACATCTTTGTCATTATAAAACATAAGTATATACTTATATATTTAATATTTTTAGTTTTTATTTGTATATAGTGGGCATGTATATATATATGGAAAAATAATAAAGGTTAAAAAATTGAGTAAATTCTTAAGATTAAGAATAAGATCACTTGCTGTCATCATTTCAGTTTGGCACTGGAGGTCTTAACATAATAAGGCAAGAAAGACAATTATAAAAGTTAGAGAATAAATGAAAGACTTTTTCTCCAGGTTAAGGAAGTTTTGTGAATTTTTAGTCACAAAAAAAGTCTTTGGAATGGATGACTGTTAAATTTGAACACTTTTTTCCCCATATCCCCTACGATGATTAAATGTTTTTCTCTTTTAATCTCTTAATGTGGTAAATTGTACTAATTGATTTTTAAAATTTAAATCAAATGTACATTCCTGGGGTAATCCAAACTCGCAATAAAGTGTAATCTTTTTTATAATACATTGATGGGTTCAATTTGTTTGCTAATGTTTTCTTTAGGATTCTGTATCTGTTTTTGAGTGAGGATTGTCCTATAATTTCTAGTGTTAGACTGCAAAGTTCTTTCCAACCCTAAAATGTGTTGGCTCTATAATCCATTATCTTTGCCATCATCATTTACCTCATTTCTACAAAAGCATGAAGTAAGGACAGGAGAAGGAATGAATGGCCGACGTTGCCCTATTAAATGGAAATATTTTTTAAAATGTGACACTCTCAATGCTTTTTAAAAAAAAACACTCAGAAATTTTAGGGTCTATACTTCATTAACTCATGAAACATTTACTGCAAGTCTTGGTAACTTCTATAGAATGTACATAGAAACTGTTAAAATTAACTTTTAAACCTTGAACACTATCTTTTCTAGTCTCACCTGACAATAATGCCAAGTGCACCAAATCTTTTCTGTCGACTTGAAGTGAGAATGCTTTCCTTGTGATGTTTAAACTTAATTCCAGAGTCCCAATCCCACCGACAATCATTCTCCTTTTCCCCTATACATTAAAGTCTTCTTCTTAATTGCTATAATATTCACAAGGATACCATTGAAATTGGAGTACTCTCAGTTGAAGAATAGTATTGTAGATGAAAAAGATAAAGTGGCATTGAGAACTACCCAATTTACTTCAGTGAATTCAATCTTTCTTAGGAGGCAAGCGGTACATGATACACTTACCTGATCTTTTTTAGTGGTAAGGAAAATGTTCAGCATGCATTGGGACCAGAGAAATTTTGAAGGTTTATCTCAACAGAAAAATGTTCAGAAAATGATCTGTTTACTTATAGGATACAATATATGCATTTCCAGTTCTTTTAGTCTGGGGTTTTGCAGAATCATTATCACTGAGAAATATAAGCACTGCTCAGGTTGAAGTGTACCTTTTCTCTTGGTCTTTTTGCCCTTGTGGAAAACCGTGCATCTACTGGGGTAAATTGGACAGGCATCTCTGTGCTTTGCTACTGGAACTTTTACTGGAACATTATCATATAAATCGCTGACTGGCTAGAGTAGATGCCACATGCTGGAAGAGTTCTGGACAGTGAAACATTAACAATAAGCCCTTTCCTATCCTAATGGGACCAGTGCTGCGAAGCTTGATTTGCTGCGTTAGGCTTGTTAAATTATGTTTTCAGTGCGGCCATGGCCTTGTGTTTTATACCGAGTGAGCCTGCTCAGGTGTCACATATAAAACCTGTTGCTGATATTTATTGAGTGCATGTAGCAGTTGGGGGACTAGATAAGGTTTCTCCTGGTAGCTGATGTTAGAGAAGTAATTTTTCTTTCTTTGTTCTGGTTTTTATTAGATTTCCCTAAAAATTCCATGTTTGTCATATTATGTACCATGTATGCCTGAAAGAATGGCGCAGTCACATATAAAGTGATCCCCCGTTTTCCCAATGAGGATACAAAAGCTTTTAAGGAAATAGATGAAATAGCCAAATGTCCACTTAGGTTTAATTGATTAACTTATTAAAATATACATTTTATAATCACATATGCAAAATTTATTTGAGAATTGTTGATCTTTTCCATGCTCACATTTCACAGATTGATTTGATTCAAATTTATCACATGTGTCAGTGATATCAATGCCTTCCTGTCACAGGAGCAGATTTTTTTTTAGTCTTTTATACTGATTTCCTAAGTACATCATCCTTCTATTCATATTGTTTGAGATACTGAACTTCTTAAATCTGTGCATGATACTGTCACTGGAAATTTTATCCTGAGTCATCCTTTGTATATCATTAGGGTTGTTAGCATAGTTTTTTAAAAAATTTGTTTGTTTTGTTTTTTGGCGTCGTAGGCCTAAGTTTGTGATTTCCAATAAGTTTATTATTTTTTCAGTGCACTTTAACTGGATATTCAATATTTGGAATTGTGAGAGCAAACCCCAGAGATACTAACTCTGTATTGTTAAATTTCTTCGGTTCTTTCATTACCAATTATTAACCATTTGTTCAGCTATAGGCTGAACCCCTACAGCTTGGTGGTTGAATGTAACAGAATTCATTTCCTTTTCACAGAATCCATTGCAGATCCCAGTGGCTCCCCAGAACAGTCTCTACATGGTGACTCTGATCCAGGGTGACAGGCACTGTCACCTATAGCAGCACCATGCAGCATACCTGGCCTTCCTGGTCAGCATATCAGGGCGATGGCTCTGAATGGTCTCACACAGCCGGTTAAAAACTTTGGCTCACAAGCGGCACGTGCCACTTTTGCTGTTCACTCGTTGATCAGAACTCATCAATGAAGATGGTATGGCAGCGTAACGTGCTCCTTCCATGTACTAGGGAGGAGAGAAATGACTGTGGGGCAGATACAAGGCTGTACAACACCCACAGCTTGTATAGGTTGAGGGTCATTTCAGGCTGATTTGGACCTTACTAAAGTAATAGTGAAACTTTCATCCCCAAGATGAGAGAAGCTTTCTAGTGTTAAGGACTAAATTGGGGAAGATGCTTTCACCTAATATATCTCATATACAGGATTGAATGAAGAAAAGGAAAAGCAAAAATGCATTAAAATTTAATTGGGCTCCTTTATGGATTAAATTTTGCAAGAAATCTTGAGACAACCCCCCCCAACAAAAATATATTTACTCCATTTCCTAATATAAGTAGCTACCAGTAACATTCATATTACTCATGTGAGTAGTTTAAAAACCCAACTGCTCGTCAATTCCCTTAAAGCTTGTCAATAGTCATGTGGTAGACAGCATTTATAAGGTGAAAGTACATTTTCCTAGCGTACCAGCCAAACAAGTCATAAATAAGTGTTGGCCTTCTCTCAAACAGCCCTGTCCCCACCTCCTTGCAGACTGTAAACTACATTTAAAGAATGAAGTCTAAACCCTTAAACAAGTCACAGTCTGGCTCTGCCATTTCAGGCAGACCATATCATTGAATGGCCCCGGGCCCCGTGCAGAACTTTCCAGCCCTGTGCCCTTATAATTCTTTCTTTAATGTGGAATATTTCCTATTGCTGCCCACACTCAGCTTCCTCTGCCACTGACATCTTTACCTAGAAGAAAACATTTTGTCTTCCTAGGTCCAAATCGATGCTTCCTTTTTCACAGAGTCCTCATTGAGTCTCTTCTGCTGTCCTGAAGCAATGTGTCTTCTTCCTTCTGGTAGGTTCAGTCACTTCCTGTCTCCAACCACAGCTGCCTCAACGACACTGCCCCAGCGTCTGGCCTCCCTGCCTCTGACACCTCGTAGCTGCTCTTCTGCCTCCACCCTGGCTGCTCCACAGTCTGTTCTTAACTTGCAACAAGAGCCAGTTCTTAAAATAAGGGTCAGATCAGGTCTTTCCTCTGCTGCAAACTGTCCAGTGGCTCCCCATTTCATTCATAGTAAAAGCCAAATTTCTCACAGTGGGTGGATTATTTTTCTGTTGATGTTGTGAGAAATTACCACAAATTCGGTGGCTTATCACAAAGCGAATTTATTGTCTTACATTCCTAGCATCTCACTGGACCAAAACGAAGGGGTTGGCAGGACTGGATTCCTTTCTCGAGGCTCTGGGGGGATTCCGGGGTGTTGGCCATTTCTCACAGAGGCTGCCTGCGTTACTCCACCCTGGCTCCCTTCCATCTTCAAAACCATCAATGGCCGGTTGAGTCTTTCTCATGCTACGTCGTTCTGACTTTGACTCTCTTTCCTCTCTCTTCCACATTTAAAGGACCCTTGTGATGACATTGGACTGACCTAGATAGTCTAGGACAATCTTTCTCTCTTAAGGTCAGCTGATAAGCAGCCTTAATTCCATCTGCAATCTTAATTTCTCCTTGCCGTGTAACTAGCATAGCATACTCACACGTTCCAGGAATTAGGACATGGGCATGTGTGTGTGTGTGTGTGTGTGTGTGTGTGTGTGTGTGTGTAGGGGGCGGTCATTAGTCTACCTGTTGATTCAGCCCCTGTTACTTCTCTGACCTTACACCCAACTGCTTTTCCATATCCTCCCACGCACTGGGTTTACTGGCCTCTTGGCTGTTAGTTACAAATGCCCCATACTCTCCCACCTTAGGGCTTTGCCCTCATGGTGTCACTCTCCTGGAGACCCACATAGCCAATTATTTCACCCCCCTCAAGCCTTTGCTCAGAAGTCACCTTCTCAGTGATGTCTGTCCTGACCACCATATTTAAAAGTTGCAGCCCACTCTCTGCTTTGTATTTTTCCGTTGAACTTATCCGTGTCTCAATAGTAAACAGTTTATCTTTATATTTGTTGTCTATAATGTAAGCTCTTGGAGAGCTCAGATTTCTGTCTGGTTTTTCCTCAGCACCTTGAATAGTGTCTGGCATATAGCAAGCAAGCAATAAATACATGTGTAATGGATGAATTCTTGAGAGAATTACAAAGTGTTTTTTTACATAATTTTTTGTGTGCATTACCTCTTTCCGATAGCCTCCATGGGGGCAAGATAGGGCTCTTTTGGGGTCTTCCAAGGTGTCTAGCTTGGGTTCTGGATTGTTGAAGGCACTTGCTGTCTGTTAAATGGAATTACTAAAGTGGGGTTCTGGGGGAAGGCGTGAAGGCCTTTTCATTTTATCAGTCTAGATGGGATTTCAGAAAGAGAAAAGGAGATTTTCAGGCAGTTTCATAGTCAGTGTAATTCCGGGTCTGGGCTAGGTTGGCAAAGCAGGGGAAGAATATCTGTATTCTTATTAAAAGTTGGGAAATCACTATATTGCTTCTTGAAATTACCCCCTCTAGGTCTTCAGCCCTGAGGGCTCTTTTGTTCTTGTCTCATGGAGGAAGCCATGGAAGAGAATATTTAATCACTCAGTGCATTGTCAGTGTGGATGATGAGAAATATCCTGTATATTCTAGGCTGTGCTCTTGCTTCTTTAAGAGTTTTTCTTCCTCTGAGTAAATGAATTGAAGAGTGAGGAGTTGGAAGACCAGGTGTTATTTTTTTTTTTTTTTTAGAAAAATAAGGTTTTGAGGTTTTGTTATAAAAATAAATGAAATCTATATTTTATCATTTCAATTCAGGCCCTAAGCATGCACACTAGTTACCTTTCATAAAATGTTCTCACAATAATGCTATTTCACTGGGCTTTGTAATGAAGCTTTGATTTGCATCGCTATTCTGAGAACTTTCTGACAATGGGAAGGTAATATTATGAAGGCAGAGGAAATGAAATGGAATGATGGTAATGCATGTCCATTGTGAAGACTGTTCAGTTGCCAAGGCGATGTCATATCAATAATATTTTCATAAATTAAATTAAGATACATGTAGCAAATAAATATTGCATTTCTCTTTATTATCACTTCAAATATGTGAGGGTAACTATTAGGATTAAAACCAGAAATTAGACATAAAGCATCTCAGCCTAAATGAGAGATGTGCTATTCATCAGTTCAACCTGATGTACTCTTAGGATTCTTGTCACGTTTACTTCAGGCTTTTCAATTTCTCCCCTTCAGTGTACTCTACCAGTCTCTCTGCTGTCCTCGTCTCTCCTACTCTGTTTCTCAAAGCAGAATTTCTGTTGAGAATTACCGGGAGAGTCAGTATAATTCTATTAAACCTCACTTTTGTACTTCTAGTTTTAAGTTCTGTTCTTTTTACAATCAAGTTGGTCTTTTCTCTCCCTCTCCTTCTCGTTTCTTCCCTCCCTCCCTCCTTCCTTCCCTTCCCTTCTCACTTTCCGTCTCCCTCCCCTTTCCCTCTCTGTAGTATATACAAAGAAAGAGAGAAAATAATATAAGTACAAAGTATGGATTACATCCAAATTTTATTATACTATCTTGGGAAAATGGTAGGGGGAAAATAAGGGTGGTTGGTATGAGAGAGTTTGAATCTTCATCTTCCATTATTAGGAAAACAAAATAATATCCCAAATTGCAAAATAAATATCAAAAGGGTATAAGCATTGTATTTAGAAATAGGTCAATGCTAGAAGAAACAACCAAAAGAATTATGAATAATTGTCTGGGAAATAGAAAGTAAGGCTAAGATTATATTTTCTCATTAAACCTTTGAGATAATACTGAACTTTTAAAGCTTTGTACATTTTTATTAATAAAAATGTAAAAAAATAAGACAATAGGTAAAATGGGATATTAGGTGATAATAAAAGGCAAAGTTTATACCCCCTCTGCCAAAAAAATAACCTCAGAGACATAATAATCTTGAACTTGTATGTACTGAAAAACATAGTGCATTTTTAAACACATGTGAAGAGTTTAAACATCAAAAAAAAAGAAGAAGAAGAAGAATAGAAGAAAGAGTGGAGCATCTCATGCTACTGCTGATCCCAGGCTTTTTTTAAGGGATGAAACTTGGCATCAAATTTTGTGGCATATCCTAGTGTCAAGCAAAATCTTTCCTATCCAACTTGTCACATGTTTGTTTGGTAAGTTGAACATTAAATAATGCATAATCTTGATAAAGGAATGCCACAGTGGTTTTATAGGCACAGGGGTTTTTTTGTTTTTATTTTTTTGTTGTTGTTTTTTTTTCATTGAAGGGAGTAGACTTTCACCTGAAAACCAGCTCTTCTACTGAGAAAGTTTCAGGCTTTCTTTAGCATAACTATTTGATAAAAGTTATACATTTACCCCCTGTACCTTCAGAACAAATTTGCTTTTTTTTCATTAAGGAAGCATGTCTTTCTCTACTCTCAACTCCATTGACCTTTGACATTACTACTGATATTTTAGAAATATATTTTTGAAAAGCCGTTTCTTGCCTTCTGACTTCCACTTGATTTCTCTATTATCATATTTTACAATGCTGAGCAATAAAAGCAAATCAGCTTGTATATCTTTAGACTAAATAAGCTGAGAGATAAAAGAGATGTAAAAGCTAAAATTAAATATAGAACAGGGCAAAAAGTCTTTTTCTAGTAAATCAATTTAAGACTTCCAGGAAGCATAGATGTCAGAAAGTAAGAAGTTAATAGAATACCTTCTTGTAACGTCCCACATTATTTCATGTGTTGCACACAATAGTTCCCATTTTAGAGATGACAGCTGTGTGTGTGAGAGAGGGCAAGTGATTTTTCAAGATATCACAGCTTCAAAGTAGCCAACATAGTTATTTTTACAGTCAAAAATCAAGTACATGAGAAAAGTGTCAGAAATGAAAATTATCATCCAAGCTGTATTATGACTAATCATAATAAAATAGGGATTTAGAGGGAAAAATAAAAATTACAAATATTAAGTAAAATAAAAGGTGGTACCTGGCATGTAGTAAGGGTACAAACATTTGCTAAATTTATTTATATAAAACAAATTAAATTTGTCATACCTTCCTTATTTTTGTTCCAGATAATTCTATGTGATGTAATTTTTCTTTTTAAGAAGGGAAGTCATTTGGGATATTCGTAGTAAATAACATAAAATTCATAATAGATAACATAAAATATTTAACATTGTGAGATCGCTATAGGTTAGAATGCTCTGTGACAGTATTCTCAAAAAGTTTTGTAGAATGAATAAATTGATACCAGGTTTTAGAATATATTGACTTGGGGAAATATATTACCATGAAAGTACATGCTTTATGATCACGTTTATATTCCAAAATAGAATTTAAAAGTATGCACACCCAGAAATATGTTGCGCTTATGCTTTTAGTTGTGAGTCATGGATTACTGTAACATCTATTTTTTTCCTTTTGGCTACCAATATGTTTTACTTCTCCTACAATAGGCACTTACTACCTAAAAATGTTTAAAGATGAGATGGAAAGGTGTAGAATTTGAATCCCAGTCCTTAAGTCCAAGTTAAATACTGCTTTTCACTGGCTAGCCAGGCACTGTGCTAAGCTTGTTTATATGCCGTATCTCACGTGTTCTTCACTACAACCCGTGAGGTAGGTATCATTTGTTCCCATGTTGTAGGGAAACTGAGAAAACTAAGGTCTGCTCTCTCATATTTCAAAGCTTAATGTTAGTGAGCTAATATAGTAGTGCTTTTCTAAGCATTGGTTAAAATCTTAACCAATGGTACTGTCAACAATCTGAAAATATAGCAGGGGTAAGGGGGAAAGAGAGAAGGGAGAGGGACAGAGATCACATTTTCCTTCATTATACTATTTTTCTAAAGTTAATACATATCAATACAAAATTCAATTAAAAATTTCCAACAGAAATGTAAACATGCCCACAGTGTGATCATACGTGTTGCATCCTCCTCCTTCATTCTGTACTGTTTACCTACAAGGTCTATACACAGCTGTAATACTGAGAGTTGCCTTTACTTTTCTTCTGGACTGAATTCTTCATTGAGATTTTGTATTTTTTCATTTCTGGTTTATTTACTCATTTTTGTAAAGCTGACTTCTCAGTAGCTTTCTAAGAACGATTCCACGAGAGCAAACACTTTTGGAAGTCTTGTATTTCTTTTTTTTTAATTTGAGAATATTACGGGGGTATAAATGTTTTGGTTACATGAATTGCTTTTGTGTCGTTTGAGTCAGAGTTATAAGTGTGCCCATTACCAAGATAGCCTGCATTGTACCTGTTAGGTGTGAATTTACCCATCCCCTTCTCCCCTGCCACCATCTGCTTGGTTTCCACTGAGTTTTACTACCATGTGTGCACATGAGTGTTGATCGATTAGTTCCAGTTTAATAGTGAGTACATGTGGTGTTTGCATTTCCATTCTTGCGATACTTCACTTAGAAGAATGGTCTCCAGTTCTCTCCAGGTTGTTACAAAGGATATTTGTTTACCTTTTTATGGCTGAGTAATACTCCATGGTATACATACAACATATTTTATTAATCCACTCACGTATCGATGGACATTTGGGTTGTTCCACATCTTTGCGATTGTGAATTGTGCTGCTGTTGGCATTCAAGTGCAAGTGTCTTTTTTATAAAAAGTCTTTTTTTCCTTTGAGTAAATACCTAGTAGTGGGACTGCTGGATCAAATGAGAGGCCTGCTTTTAGTTCTTTGCGATATCTCCATACTACTTTCCATAGGGGTTGTACTAGTTTGCAGTCCCACCAACAGGGTATAAATAAGTATTCCTTTCTCTCTGCATCCACACCAGCATCTGTTGCTTTGGGACTTTTGGATAAAAAGCAATTTTCACTGGAGTTAGGTGGTATCTCATTGTAATTTTGATTTGCATTTCCCTGATGATTAGAGATGTTGAGCATTTTTTCATATGTTTCTTGGCCATTAGTATAGTAACCAAAACAGCATGGCACTGGCAGAAAAGCAGAGACATAGACCTATGGATCAGAACAGAAAACCCAGATATAAAACCATCCTCTTTATTGCCATCTGATCTTTGACAAAGCAGACAAAAACATACACTGGGGAAAAGAACATAAATGGTACTGGGAGAATTGGATAGCCATATGTAGAAGACTGAAACAGGATTTGTACCTCTCACCAGTCACAAAAATTAATTCATGTTGGATAACAAATTTAAAACTAAGGCATGAAACTATAAGATTCTAGAAGAAGAGGTTGGAAAAACTCTTATAGAGAAGACCCCAAGGGCAATCACAACAACAACGAAAATAAATAAATGGGACCAAATCAAATTAAAAAGCTTCTGCACAGCCAAGGAAACAATCAATAGTGTGAATAGACAACCTGCAGAATGGGAGAAAATATTTGCATGCTACACATCTGATAGAGGGCTAGTAACCGGAATCTACAGAGAACTCAAGCAAATAGGCAAGAAAACATCAAACAACCCCATTAAAAAGTGGGCAAACGACATGAACAGAGGCCTTGTATTTCTGAAAAACTTTTTAGTTCTGCCATCATGCTTAATTCATAATTTGTTTGCATATATAATTCTAGGCTCGAAATCTTTTTGCTTCTGAATTTTGAAGCTATTGCTTTGTTATCTTCCAGCCCTGAGTATTGCTCTTGGGAAGTATGCTGCTATTCTCTTTTTACATCCTGTGTATGGCTTTTTTTTTTTTTTCCTCTTTGGAAACTTTTAGGATCTTCTTTTTATCCCCAGTGTTATAAAAATTTACAGTGGTATGCATTATCAAGCCTATATCTTTTGGGGGTAGTTATATATACACAATATTTTACTTTTGTCTTCAATTTTCAATATTAGGTCTTTAGTTCTCTTCACATTGTCTTTGTTATTTCTGAGTTCCCTCCAGTGATTATTTTGGGTTTTTTTTTTGTTTGTTTTAGAGGTTTTCCTTAATTATCTATTATCCTTAGCTATCTGTTTATGTTTAGAAAGTATCCTCTAAAAAAGCTGATTGCAGCTCTCTGTATGTGGTTTGGTCAGGGGAGTGGCATCCCCCGAGTGGTAGCACCCCTCTGGCTGCTTAGACAAAGATCCTTCCTTTTCACTGGGGGCTTCTGAATGTTATTATCCACAGGCCATATACTAGTTATCTGCAAATTACTCAAAACTTAGCAGCTTAAAATGACAAACATATTATCTCACTCAGATTCTCAGTGTCAGGAAAGCAGGTGTGGCTTGGCTTGGTGGTTCTGGCTCAGGGTTTCCCAAGAGTCTGTGGCCAAGCTGTGGGCTGCACTCATCTCAAGGACGGGTGAGAGGATTCACTCCTACGTTCACTTACATGATTATTAGCAGCCCTTAGTTTCTCACCGTGACGGTGAGGTGTTCATAGGGCTGCGTAGGACATGGCAGCTGCCTTTCTCCAGAACAAGTGATCCAAGAGAGAAATTAAGTGAGTATGTCTAAAGACAGAAGCGCAGTTTTATAACCTAATCACAGAAGTGGCATACCAAGACTTCTTTCTGCCATATTTTATTCATCATACAGACCAGCGCTGGTCCAGTGTAGAAAGGGACTACATAGTGTGAATCTAGGAGGTGCGGACTGCTGAGGGACCATCTTGGAGGCAGCCTACTATAGCCCTCCTTTCTCAGTTTCTGCAGAGAAAGATTCTTCCAGGCTCCTTACTGGGAGGATTAAGCCTGGATATCAGAGTTTTGGGAAACTGGCTTGGGAAAAAAGAAAGGGTTCTCACCACTTAGTATTCAGAGTTTGACTTAGTTCTTTGGTTTTTTAGAGCCGTGTTTCACATCCACCGTTGGCAGTTATTCCTGGCATCTCACCATTTAGATCTGACTTGGTCAGCCTCTGCAGAGAATGGCACTCTGACTTGTACAAGGATGACAGGAGAGGAGGAACAGTCTGTGGAGCACACAGATGGAGGGAAGGAAATGGGGCAAGGCCTAACTGGGCATCGTACATGCTTTCTGCGGTCAGTATCCCCCCAGTGGCCTTCTATGACAGCTGGTTACCCCAGTTCGTGGGCTTTACTGGGTCTCTGCAGCTTCAGGTGCCCTCCCTCCTCCTGCGGGGAGTCAGGCCTCAGCTTTCTCCCATCTTGTGAGGTCATTACCACTGACACTTGTGTCTTCACTTCCCATCTCCAACATACTATTAGCATCACTCATCTGCCCTCAATTGCCCTCCAGTTTTCTTTATCTTTGTGGGTTTTTTCATCTGTTTTACCATTTCACTGTCTTCCTGGTGGAGTTTTAGCATGGCTAAATGTGTTTAGCCCACTTATTTGGTATATATTTCCATTTTTTCTGCTCGTATAGTTTCAATATGTACCTTCATAGATAGGGTGTCCTGCAACGTTCACTTCAAAATGTTAACTGACTAATCAGCTTATCCTGCCCAAAGCTTTTGAGATGGATAGATTTTGCTTTCTCTGGCTCTTGATTTCTGGCTGCTTTAGAATGCAGATTTATAAGAAAAGAAGAGTAGATGGAAATGATCAATAGTATAATGTATAGAGAATCAGCTTAGAATTCTGAGGATTTTGGATTTATTGTGGACTGTTCTTTAAAGTACCAGTAACAGCAAACGTGGGATAGCTTAACACAACTGCATTAAAAGTAATGTTTTCACTGCACATGTAACTTAAGTATATCTGTATTTATCTTGCGTTTTCAGTATTTAAACCTGCTTGTTCCTGGCAGTGTTGGGATCATGGAAAGAAAGCTATAAACAAGTTGGAAATATTTATTACAATACCTCAAGGTGAAACCACTGAAGTCCTTCCATGGGTAATTTATTACACTGCTAGATCTCAGACACATGAGAAACTGTTCTGAACTCCCAAATGAAAGTACTTCCAAAATATAGCATTTCTAAAATTAGTAACCTTTTATTTGTCTAGCATAAGGAGAATAAGATGTTTTTAAAGTTTTAATTCTTTTACTGAAAGATCTAAAATCTAGGTAGTATTTCCTAGAGTCTAACTTTGACTTGCTCACACACTGTCCCTACCCAGGCAGGCTAGGACCCTTCCTTTCCCTTCTTGATTTCAGCATGAGTTTAGAACCGAATTTGTTTGTACTTGGTGAGGTGACAGTTCCCCATCTGAGCCATCCCCGTGCAGGCACAAAGCCGTCACCCCTGGATTGTTTGTGTGTCTGTAATTCAAGTGCCAGTTCTTACTTGCCTTCTGTGCCCCACTTTTGTTCATCTCTGTCATCTTCCAGTATTCATAATTGATAACTATAGTTTAATTATTCAAAATAGTTATTTTTAGATGTTTGAAATTGTTTCTCCCCCCTCAGACTTGTGTATAAATGTCATTATCCCCAGTAAGGTTGTATAATTTTCAGCAGCAGAATACATTCTCTGCCTCCTTGTGTACCCTGTGGTGTAGTGCAGGGTTGCTTAACCTTGGCACGATTCACATTTGTATGCCGCTTTGTTACGGAGAGGCTGTCATGTGCATTGCAGGGTGTCTAGCAGTGCCCTTGGCCTCTACCCATTAGGTACTAGTAACACCGCCACCCCACCCCCACGTTTGCAACAACCAAAATGTCCTCAGTCATTGTCAAAGGCCCTGGGATGGCGGTACAGTCCCTCTGGTATAGCGGAACTCACCTTAGGAAAAGAAGTGAGGTTAGCTGCCTGACACTAGAGGTGGGGGCAGCACAGATTGAGAAGATTCAGCAATTGAACATTGCTGCGAGACTTGGCAATGCGTAGGAACAAAGAGCAGAAACAAGAGAAAGTTCTGCACTGCATCTTGAGGGTTTACGGACAGCACTGCGAATCAGCAGCTGCAGGTCCATGGTCAGCTTCAGAGGTTGAAAATCATTTTAAATGAGCAACTGCCAAGATACTCTGGGGTCAAGGGGTAAAGTTCCTGTTGGGAAGGTGGGAAAAGATGTGACCTGTACCATCACAGTTGCAGTTCCACAGTCAAGGGAAGTAAGCAGTGGACCAATTTAGACAGTTTGAGAACCAAGGTGTCACCCCACTGTGAAATCTGCAGACAGAGAGAGCATTTCATCTACTTTTTCATCTTTCCATCTTTGTGAGCCTATAAATTCACTTTGCCAACAGCCCAGCTGCAGACTTAGCTATCTAAATTGTCCTGCTAACCAACTTCACTCCTGGAATTTGAGGAAGTCTTAGAAAAGTCTTCAGATATTCATATTGGCATGCTGGTGCTTTAAATTAAGTGAAAATAAGAGCCAAGCCATACATGAAATGAAAATAAAAATAGCTTCATTTGTATGCTGTCACTAATAGCAACTCAACTCCTTGTGTCCTTTTCAAATAAGTCTTTGAAAGCCAGAAATTCCCTGACAGCTGGACTTGGACCACAGCTGCTTTAACCTCTCTGCAGGTGCAAGTAGCTTTCTGTCATTCTGCATTTGTGATTCTGATGTCTGTCACATGTACAGTTATTGAAGTCCACAGGGGAGAACTTCCTTCTTATCTATAGTTCTCAGGTACAGAGCAGGAAGGAATAGCTACCAGAAGCGGGGTGATATCTAATTCACCACTGGGATATCCCAGTGAGCTGGCTAAGGAGAAGGTGCCTGAGTAATGTTATTCATTAACATTTACTTCTAGGCTTTGGCAAATAATTTTACCTGTAAAGATGTTTAGCATGCTCTAACCAAATGTGCCCACGATTGAAATTATCTTGTTTTTAGAAAAATGACTTATTCAACAAATATTCGAGCATCCTTTGTGCCAAGCGTTGTGCAAGGCATAGTGGATACAGCAAGGAACAGGGCACATCAGCCCCTGCTCTCATGCAGTTGGTAGTCTAGTGGCAGAGGCAGAATTTATGATAACAAACATGTAGCTGCAAACTCTGAGAAGCACTATGGAGGTGAGCGTATTCAGAAAATGCAATTTGATTAGAGAGTTAGAGAAGACCTCTGTAAAGAACTGAAATTTGAGCTGAGTACATTTTAGGCAGAAGGAATGTTACTGTTATAAGGCTATACTGTAGGCTGCAAAGATTATCTTCTCTATGTCTCATAAATAGTTGTGTATATTTTTAATTTAGTGCCTCACATTATACAGTTGATCTTTGAACAACATAAGCTTAGGGTCCTAGGCCCCCTGCATAGTTGAAAATCTGCCTATAATTTTTGGCTCCCTCAAAACAACTACTAATAGCCTTCTGTTGACCAGAACCTTTGCAAATAACATGAACAGTAAATTAACACATATTTTGTATGCCATGTATATTTTATACTGTATTCTTATAATAAAATAATCTAGAGAAAAGGAAATGTTAAGAAAATTATAAGAGATAATTTTATAATAACATATAAAATATATAATAACATATAAAATTATATGTTATTCATTAAGTGAAAGTGGATCATCATAAAATCTTCATTCTTATCTTCACATTGAGTAGGCTGAGGAGGAGATGGAAGAGGAGGGGTTGGTCTTGCTGCCTCAGGGGTGGCAGAGGCAGAAGAAAAGCCACTTATAAGTGGCCCCATGTAGTTCAAGCCTGTGTTGTTCGAGGGTCAACTGTACCGACATGTTTACATGCCTTGCTTCTTGGCTGTATCAAGACTGAGTTCCCAGAAGGTACAGGTTATATCTCATTCATCTTGGTATAACCCAGTTTTGAGCTTTACAACAAGTAGGTGTTGAATAATATTTGAGGACATGAGTGAGTAAATTTCTGAAATGATTGAATGAATGAATGAATTGGAGGATGTAATAAAGGTTGGTGGTGTCTGCTGTGTCCTCCATATCCATACCCTCTCACTCTAGCTATTGAGAATCTTCTGTCTGCTTGTCTTGTTCCTAGGCAGTACAGTTTCTTGCCTCATCTTGAACAGTTGGCCCTATTTGACTTTGCATGCTCAGCCTTCAGCACAATGTCTGGCACGTAGCTGTTCAGTAAGTTATGGATGAATGAATGAGAGGAATGAATGAATGAGAGGTTTATTTTCCTGATTGTGAGTTTTGTTATCTAAACCTGCTTGCTGACCTCTGAAACCCGTAGCCTTGCCTGCCTACCTAGATCATTTCTGTACTCCATCTGAGTGCCCCACTCCCAGCAATTATGCTTAAGTCAGTTTGTGTGGAAATGAAAAACGTGAAAAACTGTTTTTATCTCTCTAAAATAAACTTCAAAACTCTTTCTCTGCCTAGACCAAGTCACCATCATCTCTCTTTAGCACTACTGCAATAATTTCCTCTTTCATCTCCCTACAATCTCTTCTCCACAAAGCAGCTTAAATTATTTTAAAATATATAATGTAAACATAAAATATTATGTAGAATTTAAAGTATTCTCTAAATCAGGCCATGGCACTTACCTGCTAAGAGCTGCGATGGCCTTCTTTGGCACACAGAATGAAGTTTAAACCCTTCCCTGCCTGCAACACCTATCTTCTCTGACCCCTGCCCACCTCTGTTGGCCCATTTTGTGCCCTTTTCCCTCCTGTTCTTCATGCTCCAGCCACACTAGCCTTCTGTTCTTTAAATACCCAACTCTCATGCCCTAGATGGGGATCCTGCTCAGAGCAGAAACTCAGGAACTATTGGGCACAAAAATGGCTATTTAATCTACTGATTTTCAGATGTGAATTTACCTGTGGGATCATTTCTTTCCAAAGAAATTTTATGTGGAACCCCAACATATAAAGCAAATGAAAGTTGGGTTACTCTGGTTCCCATGGGAACGAGGATCTCAGGGATCTCTGGATCCCAAGACTACTTCTGAAAACATAGGCTTCCAGGGATTGTGGCTTGCAGAGCACTGCTCAGGCCCCGTGGTGCCTGCCTGACTTCTGTGTTTACTTTCTGTGGCTTCTGGAACTTGGACCTCTGTCCTTTTAGGAATGTGCTTCCCATCCAGCTGAACTCCCTCTTTCCCATTTTAGCCTACCTTCTCACATGGCCAAACATTCTGCTCTTGAAAAGTTAAAACGATCTAGGTGGGAAGATGAGATTGCTATTTCTTGGGAAAAGTTAAGTAAAACATGCATATAATTAACTTTCAAATAATTCCTGTAAGCACCTGAAGAATCTAGAGACACAAGGACTTCCTAGGGACTAGAGAGAAACAGAAATAATTCATGGAGGTGTTGGGACTTGAGAGGGGTCCCCATAAATAGTAGGAAATAGTGAGAAATGATCCAGGTCATCTACTGTACATTTTGGCTTGACCAAAAGCTTGAAGGGAATGGGACAGTTCTGAGGGTGCCACTTCAACAAAGCACGTAAAGGATGAATGGTCTGTAGATGAGTAATGTAAGGTCACAAATGCCATGAGGAGCTGCGCCAGTGCCATCACACAGCCAGAACGATACCCCCTCACTAACAAACGCACACATAGTAGTTATTGTTGCCATAAATGTCTGGTCCTCAGGAAAAATATATAATTCAGTGAACTAAAATTTTCTTTATTTTAGTTGTATTCCAGTTTGTGCTTGGTTATTTTGCCACCCTGGTTATTTTGCTGGGCCTTGGTCACCCCACCATCACTTCCCTGGTCCAGGACTTGTGGGCAGAGGACTAAACTCATCTGTTGTGAGTTGGTTTTTTACTGTTCACAGAGTAACTGTTCCCTGACCTTAGATCCTGAGGTCATTTATCAAAGCCTCCTCTGCACTCATTGTTTTTTACTTCTGAGAACGTGTGCCCCAGCCTGGATCACTCTCTTTTCAACAACATCCCAGCATTTTGCCTGGCTTTGCTCACTGGTCACAAGTGCTCTCACACTCACCTACTTCTTCCTCCATCACCCATGACAGTGACTTGCTTAATCACTTCATTTCTGCTTCATTTTTGATAGCCTAGATGAAGTGGTCCTGATCTCCCCTGAATTGTCATGTGTAGGTACTCTCCAAATCCTGGCCTGGTCACTGGGTGACTAGCAGAGAGATAGGACCATTGACAGAAAGGGTGAGATCAAAGGGACCTAATGAGAGAAAAGATATGTGTAATTTACAACACAGTGGTGCAAGCAAAGGTGATATCTAGGTGGTTAGAGATAAGGAACTAGAACTCTAATTTGGGAATCTATGGTTTTTAATAATACTGGAAGACAAAGTTGATCCCTTAACTGTTTAGTGAGCGTATGCTGTTGCCAGGGAATATGCTAAGCATGGAAGCGCAAAAGCTCACTTTAATGCATTTAAGACATTCACTCTCTGGCATGATACACAGGTGTGGTATATCTGCATACATATATCTACCTATTTACCCATGGCATAATTGTTTCCATTTAATATCCTGAATGTGAAATGTGGTGATTTAATCTTTGAAAGAAGGAAGGAAGTTAGGAGACCAACATTCTGCCTCTTAGTAGTGATATGACTAAGGCAACCCTTATGCACCTCAGTTTTCTGCAAACTAAGATCATTGGACCAGATTAAGTGGTTTCAACTGGTCTCCTGTGAAATCAGGTGGTTTTTCAAGGATACAAGAAATATTGGACTTTAAATGCTTTTTAAAAGTGTAATAATAATAATTTCTGCACTTAAATGCATTATATATCCAAAATTTGCCTTCTCAGGAGAGGCTTATTGTTCTTCACCCAAGGTTATAATTTAATATTACAAATTTAAGCTAAAGGTTCCAAATTTGACTTAGCTGTATAAGTAAAAAGCATGTGCCAATTAATAAAATATTGCTTTTGTCTGTTTTACTTACTGTTATTTCATGGAGTATTTTGCTTGGCCAATGAGTTTTGTTGTTAAAGACACTTCCTTTATATATATGTAAAAGTTTTTATTGATATATGATAGTCGTACATATTTTTGGGTACATTAATATTTTGATACATGTATGCAATATGTAATGATCAAATCAGGGTAATCAGGATAGCCATCATATCATTTATCTTTTCCTTGCACTGCAAACTTTGTAAATCTCTTCTAGCTATTTTGAAATATACAATAAATTGTTGTTAACTATAATTTCCCTACTGTACTACTGAATACAAGAACTTATTCCTTCCAGTTAACTGTATTTTTGTACCCCATGACTAACTTCTTTTCCTCCCCTCCCCCTGCTTCCCTTCCCAGCCTCTGGTAATCACTGCTCTACACTCCACCTCCATGAGATCCACTTAAGACGTTTTCATTACCAGCCCTCCCCTGCAACACCCACTTCAGCTCTAAGCTGCTAGGACTTTTATAACTCATATAATAAGGCGACTTTTACCTAAAGTCATCAGATTGAAAAGTTCTTTTTGATTTAACAGCCTACTGAGACGCAATTGACAACATGCAATTCACCCATTGAAAGTGTAGAAGTAAATGGTTTTCAGTATATTCACAGAATTGTGCAATCATCACCACAATCAATTTTAGAATATTTTAACCAAGCCAAGAAGAAACCTTGTACCTCTTAGCGACACTTTCCCACTCCCTAGCCCAGCCTTAGGCAACAACTAACCTACTTTCTACCTCTGTAGATTTGCCTATTCTGGACATTCCCTTCAAACAGAATCGTACAATACTGTATATGCCCGGTGCGTTGAGACTGGCTTCTTTCACTTAACGTTTTCAAGTTTCATCTATGTTGGAGCAAATATCAGTATATCATTTCTTTTTACTGCCAAATAGTCATTTTATAGACAGACCACATTTATTGATCCGTTCATTAGTTGATGGACATTTTTGCTATCACTTTTTGGATATTATGAATAGTAATGTCAATATGTACAAATTTTTGTGTGTACACATGTTTTTACTTCTTTTGAATATATAGCTAAGAGTGAAATGACTGGTGTATACATATGTGGTATACAAGGGCTTAGTGGAAAATATCCAGCCATTGTTAATGTAATGAGAATGGGTTTCAGGACATCGATGTGACCAGGCAGCCAAGACAAGTGGACTGGAATGTGCATGCGTGAACAATGATGTTTCACTGTTCTAGTCAGTGGGGTGCTAGACACTGTTGAGTGAGCATGTGTACTGTGTGACCATGGCATTCAAAATGACGGGAACGAGTAGAGCAATGAATCTGCATCAAATTTTGCATTAAGCTTAAACATTCCTCTGCAGAAACTATTCAGATGATTCAGAAAGCTTTTGGGGGCAATGCAGTGAGTGCAGAGCAAATAAACATGTGTCACCAATGCTTCAAAGATGGCCAAGAATCTGTTGAAAGTGATCCATGTTCTGGAAGGCCTGCAACAACCAGAACACCTGAGAATGCTGAACATGTACAGGTTAGGATAAGTGATGCTGGGAGAACTATGTGAGGTCCCAAGGTGCCTACTTTGCAGGGGACTGAGGTGTCATTGTCCTGTGTACAATGTGTCTTATGTCTTGTGTCTTCTTCAGTAAATATCTCTATTTTTCATATTACATGGCTGGATACCTTCTGGTCATACCTAGTGCATAACCATATAGCAATTCTGTGGTTAATCGTTTGAGGAACCAATGGGCTGTTATCCAAAGCTGTGGCACCACTTTGCATTCCCACCAGCAGTGTGTTAAGGTTCCAGTTTCCCACATCCTCACCAACACTTGTTACTATCTTTTTTATTATAGCCAACCTGATGGTTGTGAAGCGGTACCTCGGCGTGCTTTGGGTTTACATTTCCCCGAAGGTAGAATGGATGGTTCCTGAAAGAAAAGTGTCAGAGCAAAAGATAAAAACTTAGAGAAAGTCACAGAAGAGAGAAAAAGACCAAGGATGGAAAAGTAGAAGTCAGAGTTGGTTAGAGAACTGGCCGAGAGAATAGGGCATGGTAGGCAGAGTAAACCTCCAGATAGCTCATCTGTCTGGATTATAGCCATGACACAAGCCTTATTGGTGGTAAAGTTATGATCCTCTGGGAGGGTAGGGGTGTGTTTGTGTGTGGCTCATTCTCACACACCCAGTATTCCCAGCACAAAGCTGTGTCTCAGTCTAATCAGAGTGGATTGGGAGTAATTACTCTTCCTACTCATCTTAATACTCTGCCACTCTGTCACTGATTTTGCAGTTCCCTTTATTTAGAATGACTTTCTCTATTTTCTCCAGCCAAATCCCATCTTTAAGACTGGGTGACATTGGGTTCACCTGCTCAGTACAAATTCTTCTGTCCTCTTGGACAACATTGGTTAACGTGGTCCTTTTTAGCCGTTAAGAGGTTTTCATGGCTCAGCTTGGTACTTATTGATAAAATTATCTTGCATTGTTCACATTATTTTATGTGTGGCTTCAAGGTGTTTCTTGAAGGGGAAGAAATGGGCTTATATTACTTGATATTGCCTATAAAATTAGAAACATAATAGATGCTTAGTGCACATTTGTTGAATTAAAGTTTTATTCTTCTGTTTCCATCTAAACTCTTCTTGGAATTTCGTAAATGCAGGCAGGATCTCATTGGCTTTAGGAAAAAATACCCTTCTTATAAATGCATTAATATAAAGGAAGGGGAAGAGTTTATTTTATATTTTTAAGTTAAAAATAAATTTTTTCCAGGTCAGATTATACCCAGTACTTTAAAATTACATCATTTCTTGTAATCTATGGTTGCTATATATATGTAGGAAAAAATGAAACCTTTGTCAGTTGTCCAAGTCAGGTGGGTGGCATTGACTTCTCCCCAAATTTTAAAACCCTAGGACCGTTGGGGTGGGGCAGTTCACTTTTGGTATTCTGTTGTGAGTTGTCCTTAACGTTACCCTTTTGGGCCATCGTACTCCATTCTGTCCTTAAACTCTCAATCTGAAATCAGAGATGTGCAAAGTCAAGCAAACAAGGCAAAGGTTAATGCAGGTGGGCTAATAGTAAACACATGGGAGTCTTCAGCCCGAAGTGAGAGCCCACGAGAGGCCTTTTCTTCAGAGAACCAAGCCTAGGTGAACTGGAAATTTGACCAGGAAGAGACTCCCTAAGTGACCTTGCCTCTGAGCACCTCAGCTAAAAGGGTGGCAGAGTTCAGAGAAAGGTGATGGGAAAAGGTGGGGCAGAGAAAGCACAACTCCCCGTGTGTTGCCTCAAAACTATGAATTTCTAACACAGCAAATAAAGCAAATCTGAATGTTTTCATGAACCCACATAGATAGGTCTCCAGCTGAAAAGATGTCCTGAAATGCACTAGTTCATGTAGTGCGGTAGAAATACATCCCTACCCTCTGAATCCCGATTTGAAAACTCCCTTGAAGATTAGGGAACAGATTGTGAGTAGCTGCAATGTAGACTAAAATAATGGTTTAGTTATATGGTTTAGTTATGAAATAATAAAGTTTATTGTAAATGGTAAGCAAATTATTTATTGTAGATTTTCCTGACCCTGGGCAATTATGGTGGTTCATATTTTAGAGCTGACTTCTGAGCAGCTGCTGAGACACCCTCTAGAAGTGGTGACTCTGGGAGGACTGACTGCAAAATGGAGCCAGAGTCCATGGGATTATTACTGGGCAAGCAGGAAGGGACAACATTTATTAAGCACCTATTATGTTATAGGCATTGTGCTGGCTACTTTATATACATTTACTTGTTTAATCTTTTCGATGACCCTATGCCTTTTCTCTTAATTTTTATTTCAAATATGGAGAAATTGAGACCCAAGGAGGTTAAGGAACTTGGTCTAGTCAGACATCAAATAAGTGACAGAACACAGAAAACCCAGGTCACTTTGATTCCATAGTACTTGTTTTTTTCCCGTATACTCTGCTGTACAACCTTCATTGTAAGTGTGCCAAATTCTTCATGTCTGATCCACGTGCCTTTTGCTTTTATTCAGAGAAAATAGAAAGGAAAATGTAAAAAATACAAAATATCAAAAGTTATCTTTTCAAAGAGATTCAGTCCTTTATTTACATTACCCTTATTTCCATAATTTGCTCTTTTTAGTAATTATTTCATTTAGATTGAACAATATAAATGGATGATAAGTCTAATAATTATATTCAGTTAAATTAAGCAGGTTATGTTTTAAATAGTGTATTATTTCACAAAAAGTAAATATGTATTATGTATCCTAATATTACCTGTACATATTGCCTTCCATATATAATCTCTTTATGAAATATCCATGCCAGTATATTCTCAAACCAATCCAATTTTAAACATAATATCTATGACTGAATTCTAACAGAAATTACAATTTGCCAGCCAACACTGAATTGGAAAATGCTTCCATTCAAAATTTCCTACAAATGATCTTTAGAAATGTATTTTAAATTTCATTCTAGCGAAACCAACTTAGAATGAATCTTAATGGGCTAGAACAAAATAGATTTTGGATTGATTTTTCTCATAAAATATGCAAAGCCCTATTTTTAAATAGATTTTTTTCCCTGCAGTATTGCTCATTTTCTCTCTTTAGCAGTGAATATGTGTAAAACATTTCTTTTTAAGATGTTAGTTAGATTACAATAGAATTAATTTCTTAGAATTACCAAAGTAGATGGGAAGTATAGAGAAAGTCCAGATTCGAGACCATGCTAACTTCAAGCCAGCATTTTGCCTGTAGCTGTTCTCAATAATTATGTGCAAGTTTTACTATGTGACCTGTCTTCAGGTTCAGTTCTTCCAAATATGATCATTCATTAAGCAATATAACCATGCACAATCTTAAAAAAACTTGAACGTTGTTGGTGGGGATTTCCCCCTTACTCCACAAGTCTGCCAGGCGGACGGTGTACACCAGACGACATGTATGCAAGGCATCCCTCTACATCTTTCTCTTTTGCTTGCTTCTTGTTCGTTACAAAGGTACATACTGTGCCAGGCACTAAGCTGGTTTCAACAGCTATTTATTTAGATTGTGTGAACTGGAGCTGAACTTGAACCCAATTAATAGCAACTGAACTTGAACAAACTGATATGAAATCATTACAGGCTCAGTTCCCTGGTCCATTATCCCTGAAGAGATCATCCGACAGCACTCCAGGTGCCTTTTCTATGCCAAATCTTGGTGCAGTGCCCAATCAGAAAGTGTCGGGGGGATTAGAAGTTGGGTTGCATCGGAGTTAGCTCATTACCACATTTGTGATCACTTTCACAGACAGGAGAGGTGGTGATCCCACTGGGCAGGATTGCAGAGAAGGCTTTGTTTTCAGCACCATCTGGCACATGGTTGGCACTCATTAACACAGCACAATGTCGATTAAAATAATAATTGTACACGGCAGCAATGCTGCTTAGACAGGTCCCCACCTTTGGCCTCCCAGCAATGAAAATGGAAGAAAGGGAAGGCTGAGGGGTTGCCTCTGGTAACTGTGGTCTCTGGGTTTAGCATCTTTCTTCGTGCCCACACCTTCCTTTCATCAGCTCCTTTATTTTTTATTTTCATGTGTGTATGTATTTTTAGCAGAAGTGCCTCTTTATTCTTTTGGACTGGGAATACCATGAGTCTGACCCTTTTCCCAGTTCCCAAATACCCTAATTATGGTGCTCCAGCCGTAGCGTAGCTAGACTCCCTATTCTATACTGCAGCAAGAAAATATTTGCTTAAAGGGGATTCTATACAGTGATATTTCTTTTGCAACTTGAATTAAATATAATTAAGAGTTTTAGGCTTTTCCCCTTTACAGGATGCATTAATGAACTCTACCATTCAGGTGCTTAGTAAAGACTGGTACTGTCCTTCCTTGAGAAAGAAGA
Source organism: Lepilemur ruficaudatus (assembly GCA_963574885.1). Classification (NCBI taxonomy): domain Eukaryota; kingdom Metazoa; phylum Chordata; class Mammalia; order Primates; family Lepilemuridae; genus Lepilemur; species Lepilemur ruficaudatus. The sequence continues at coordinate 29,856 of CAUYRT010051034.1, forward strand.
TACGGATTTATATCAGCATCTCCAGAGCTCTGGCAGCATCTGCTTTGATTTGGTCATAGGAATCTCTCTTTGGAAGGCTGCACTATGTGTGCAGATAGGAGTGAAGGTTTTTGGAGGCAATTGCTTGGGTTTGAATCCTGTTTTTACCATATACTAGGTGTGTGGTGAGGGGAAAATCACTTAACCCTCTCTGGGTCTCTCTTTCCTTAGCAATGGGGTAGTCATCCTTGAACTGTAGAATCACTGAAGATTAACAAACACATAAAATGCTAAGAATAATGCCTAGTGCAGGGTGAGTTCTTGGTAAGGGTTAGCTATGATCCTATATGCCTCACCATCATATTCTGCAAGGGCTTATTCTTCCTCAAGAATGTGCCTCAAATCTATTTAATGTTTGTTCCCAAGTGATAGGATTTACTAGCTGTGGTAATGGAGGTAGTGGTTAAGTGGACATTTATTCAGATATGTCAATTAACTCTTTCTGGTAAGACACTATGATTTAATTCCTTGTCATGCTAGACCAAGGTCAGAGGAAACCATTTGATATGGGTAATTTCCCTGTAGATATATAATAAATTCATACCATAATAATTAATGAAGCATATCATTTGTTTCCAGGGCAGGTTATGCTTATCTTATTCAAAAGAAATTAGTTATATATTTCAGGCCTATAGGTAGGTGCTATACCAATGATTATGTGGTTTTCTCTGGTTGTGGAACCATAAACAGCATGCCCTCAGGCAACCTAGTGATTTGTGTTTTGTGATGCTGAGTATAACCAGGGTTTTTTATTCTGTTTGCCATTTGGTATGTGGAAAAGCCTTCAAGAAACTGGCTTCCTGCAGGAGTGTCTACATATCATTTATTCCACCAAGAGAAGATGACAGACATTTTAGATGCGGAAGAAAGATTAAATGCATTCAGTTTAACTAAGGGCACTAAAAAGGGCTGCATCTTTGTATTGCTGCTGTTTATCTTCTTTCCAGCAGTGGAATATTGAGCTTCCGCAGGCTGTGATTCAGGTATTAATGCCGAGTTTAGGTCGGGCAAGAGTGTGTTCAGTCTGCGACGCTTAGATAGCAAGGGCAAACTGCTCACGGCTATTAGTCAGGAGTTTCTGTATGCCAGTGATTGCATGCTTGTGGCTCATAATCAGGGTGATTCACAGCAATCATTAGACGTGTTTTCCTTTTGGACTGCTGTCATTGCCAAAAATGTCAGCCTTTCTCCCACAGACCTGCCCGTATCACACATGTACAGTGCCCTTTGGTTGTGCTAAATGGCTTGCCACTAATGTCATGAGTAACTTCTATTATCTTAGAGGAGTCGTCTTTCATAGTGGGTCCCTTGAAGAACAAATTGGAAGAAATAAATATTGTTTCATTTCTTAAGTGTTGCTCTGGGACTGTTGACAAAATTTGTGCCACAGTGTTCTCTTGGGCAGTCTGGTTTCCAGATTTTATGTTTTGGTTTAACTACGCACATACTTGAGAATCAAGAAGGAGATGTCATGTTATTGGTGTTTCTGTATCCATGGAGTTCAATCACTTATGTGGGTTCCCACTGAGCAGATATATGAAAAGCTGCAAGTCTCTCTAGGTTTAATATCAGCCTGTTTCTGAGGTCCAAGGCTGATTCCTATTCCAGGTTTCTGTCCCACCCCTGGCCATGATCTCCTGACCTCTCAACACACATACACTTTGCACCTAATCTAATAAATTGAGTCGGCAACCTGTATTGCTGATTTGTCAGTTAATTCTGTGTGTTCTGGTTCAGACCCACCTATATCTCTACATGACCTGTCCCAACTTCCTTTATTTTTTTCTTAATTTAACAAGCATTCGTACAGCCCACAGTATGCTAGAGTGTGGACATACAGCAGGGAATAGGCAGACAGAATCTCTGTTCTCTAGAAGCTTCCATTCTGGTGATTGGAAGTTATAGATGTAAACAAATGCACGGGAATCTCTCTGATGGCAACAATGCAATGAAGAAAATAAAACAGGACAAAGGAACAGAGAGTAACTACTATAGGACCACCCTGGGAGGAGAAGAAAAGGCAGAAGAACTCTGTAGACAGAGGGATCAGGTAGTGCAAAGACACTAAAGCAGTCTGGGTGAGTTTGGAAAGATGGAGACCATGAAGGAGACCAGAGTGGCTGGAGAGTAGTGGGCAAAGGAGAGGAGCTAGGTGGGAGAGAGACATGCCAGATCACATGGTCTTTCTTTAAATTTTATTTTAAAAAAATTTACAAGTAAGATTGTATACTAGGTATACAAGGTGAGGATTTGATCTGCGTATACATTGTGTACTGATTACCAAAGTCTAATTAACACATCCATCACCACCCTTAGTTAGCATTTATGTGTGTGTTTATGTGGTGAGGATACTTAAAATCTTCTCTCTTACCAAATTTCCAGTACACAATGCAGTATTATTATTAGCTATAGTCACCAGGCTGTGCATCAGATCTCAGAACCTACCCATCTTACAACCGAAATTTTATACGCCTGTACCAACATTTCATCATTTCCCCAACCGCCTCATTCCTGGCAACCACTGTTCTACTTTCATAGTCGAAATCTATGATTTCGACTTTTTTAGATTCCACATATATTGAGATCAGACAGTATTTGTCTTTTTCTGTCTGGCTTATTTCACTTAGTGTAATGTCCTCCCTGTTTATCCATGTTGCTGCAAACAGCAGAATTTCCTTCATTTTATGGCTGAATGGTATTCCATTGTCTATATTTACCACATTTTCTTTATCCATTCATCCATCAGTGGACACTTAGGTTATTTCCATAATTTGGTTATTGTGAATAATGCCGCAATGAACTTGAGGGTGCAGATATCTCTTTGAGATACAGACTTAATTTCCTTTGGATATACAACCAAAAGTAGTAGTGCTGGATTATACAGTAGTTACTAATTTCTACATTTTTAATTTTTTGAGGTATCTCCATAGTGTTTCCTATAATGACTGTACCAATTTGCATTTTTAGCATGTACAAAGATTTCCTTTTCTCCACAGCCTCACGGACAGCTAACACTTGTTATCACTTGTCTTTCTGATAACAGCCATTCTAACAGGGGTGAGGCGATATCTCATCGTGGTTTTGATTTGTATTTCCCTGATGATTAGTGATGTTGACCACCTTTTCATATACCTGTTGGCCATTTGTATGTTGCCTTCATAAAAATGTCTATGCAGGTCCTCTGCTCATTTTTTTTTTTAACAGGGTTATTTGTTTTTTTTCTATTGAGTTCTGTGAGTTCCTTATATATTTTGCATATTAACCCCTCATCAGATATATGGCTTACAAGTATTTTTTCCCAGTCCATAAGTTGCCTTTTCTTTTTTTAATTGATATATAATAATTATCTATATACACATTTATGGGGTACATAGTGATCTTTTGATGTATACAATGCATAGTGATCAGATCCAGGGTAATTAGCATATCTATCATCTTAAATATTTATCATTTCTTTGTGTTGAAAACATTTAACATCCCCTATTCTAGCTATTTTAAAATATATGTTATTGTTAACTATGATCATCCCACAGTGTTTTAGAACACTAGAACTTATTCCTCTTATCTAGCTGTAATTTTGTATCCTTTAACCAATCTCTCCCTATCTCCGAGGTTTCCCTCCTCTTCACTGTCTCTAGTAACCTCTGCTGTACTTTTTGCTTCTATGAGATCACCTTTTTTAAAAAACTTCCACAAGTGAGAACATGCAGTAATTCTTTCTGTTCCTGATTTATTTTGCTTAACATAATGTTCTCCAGACTCATCCATGTTGCTGTGAGTGACAGGATTTCATTTTTTATGGCTGAATAGTATTCCATGGTGAATATATATCACATTTTCTTTATCCATTCATCTGTTATTGGACATGTGGCTTGATTCCATATTGTGGCTATTGTGAAAAGTTCTGTAATAAACATGGGAGTGCAGATATCTCTTTGATATACTGATTTCCTTTTCTCTGGATAAATGCCTAGTAGTGGGATTGCTGGATCATCCGGTAGTTCCATTTGTAGTTTTTTGAAGAACCTTCATACTGTTGTTCATAGTGGCTGTGCGAGTTTACATTTTCACCGACAGTGTGTTAGAGTTTCCTTTTCTTTGCATCCTCACCAGCATTTGGTATGTCTTGTTGTTTTAATAGTAGCCATTCTAACCGAGGTGAGATGGCATCTCTTTGGGTTTTTATTTGCATTTACTTGATGTTTAGTGATGATGAACATTTTTTATGTACATCTTGAGACATGTCTATTCAGCTTATTTGCCCATTTTTAATTAGATTATTTCATTTTGCTGTTGAGGTGTTTGAGTTCCTTTTATATTCTGGATATTAATTCTTTGTTAGACAAATAATTTAAAAATATATTTTTCCATTCTGTAAATTATCTCTTCACTCTGTTGATTGTTTCCTTTGATGTGCAAAAGCTTTACCTTTTCATGTAGTTCTACTCATCTACTTTTGCTTTTATTGCCTGCATTTTTGATATCATAGCCAAAAAACCATTGCCAAGATCAATGTAAAGGAGATTTCCCTCATGTTTTATTCTAAGAGTTTTACAATTTCAGATGTTATGTTTAAATCTTTAATCCATTTTGAGTTAATTTTTGTATATAAGGTAGACAAGGGTTCAATTTCATTATTTTATTTGCATGTGGATATTCAGTTTTCTCAGCATTATTTATTTGTTCTCTCCTTATTGTGTATTCTTGGCACCCTTGTCAAGGATTAGTGGACCATATATGTATGGGTTTATTTCTGGGCTCTTTGTTATGTTTCATTGGTCTGTGTGTCTGTTTTATGCCAATACCATACTGTTTTGATTACTATGGCTTTGCAGTATAGTTTGAAATCAGTATGAGTAATGACTCCAGCTTTGTTCTTTTTGCTCAAGGGTGCTTTGGCTATTTGGGGCCTTTTGTGGTTCCATATGAATTTAGGATTGTTTTTCCTATTTTTTTTTTTGAAAAATGGCTTGGAATTTTGATAGGGATTACATTAAATATGTGGATTGCTTTGGGTAGTATGGAATTTTAAGAATATTCATTTTTCCACTCTATGAACGTGAGGTATCTTTCATTTACTTGTGCTTTCTTCATTTTTTTCATGAATACCTTATAGTTTTCAGCATACAGATCTTTTATCTCCTCACATTAACAAAATGAAGGATAAAAATCATATTTTCATACATGCAGAAAAATATAATCTTTCATGATAAAAAATGTCAACAAATTATTTGACAAAATTCAGCATCCTTTTATGATAAAAACTCTTCATAAATTAGGTATTGAAGGACTGTATCTCAATATAACAAAGAATCTAATAAGCTCACAGGTAACATTATACTCAACAGTGAAAAGATGTTTCCTCTGAGATCAGGAACAAGATAAGGTTGCCTAATTCTCAACATTTCTATTCAACAGAGCACTAGAAGTTCTAGCCTGAGCAGTTAGGCAAGAAAAGGGATAAAAGTCATCCAGAATGAAAAAGAAGAAATTAAATTGTCTGTTTACAGATGACATGATCTGTTTTTGTAGAAAACCCTAGGGATTCCACCAAGGAATTGTTAGAACTAATAAACAGATTCAGTAAAGTTGCAGGGTACAAAATCAAAACACAAAAATCAGCTGTGTTTCTATACACTAAGAAGAAACTATCCTCAAAGAAAATTAGGACAATAATCCCATTTACAATAGCATAAAAAAGAATACAATCCTTAGGAATAAATCATATAAAATCTTATAGGTCTTGGTGAGAAGTTGATTGTATTCTAATGGAAATGGCCAGAACAAGGATTTGAAGCATGAGCAGGAAACTGCCAGCATCTGATTTATCTTCTTTATCTGTTTCAGCCTCTTTGATTTAAACATGGTATCCAGTCCAGACTACTGGCCCTATTTCAGCTTCTGCCTCATGTTTTGACATTAGCTTTAAAAATGTTCACAAATTTGTGTGCACTGCCTTTCCTTACTTTGCTGTGTCTAAAATACAGACCAGGTTTATTTCAGGTATCAGAGCCTCTTTCGTCTATGCACCATAATTCATCACCACTCACAGGCCTTTCCTCCTGCAGGAGGCCTTCTTCAACTCCAACAGACAGACATAGCCCCTCCTGCTACCTCTATGGTGTCTTTGTGCCTAACGCCTATCACTTCTTACCAGGTCCTGTAAGCCTCTTTCTTCTATGGGTTTGGAGTTCTTCTAAGATATTCCTTTGTCTCATTCATTTAAGTTTTCCCTAGCTTCTAGTTTAGTGCCCTAAACATAGCAGAGGATGGATGGATGCATGCATGGATATGTGAATACACATTAAGACGTTAACTCCCACATGAAGCCTTCTCCAACAGCTTCAATTATAATTCTCCTTCCTGCTCCTATAGCAAATCCCAGTGACTGCTTGGACTCTTTAATAACATTGTCTTATGCATTATTGTGTACGAGTCAGTCTCTTTAGCGCCCTTTGGGGGTCAAGGACTATGTCATAGTCATCTTTGTTTTCCCAGGATTTAACATAGTTCCTGGCACTGAGCAAGTTTCCAGTAAATGCCTGGGCAAAATAAATGTGAAACAGAACATAAAACTCCAACAACAGAAGGACCGTGGAAGTGGATTATCAGACAGAATCCTGGGTTAGATATGTTTCCTTAAGGCGTTTATATAATCCCCAGAGACTTCCCAAGCCAGTTGGGGGTTGCAAACCTATCAAATATCCTCCAGGAAAGCAGCTTTAGAACTTTCTTCCCCCAAATGTTTCTGACCATCACTCAAAGCCAGAAATAGATTTTTCATTGCAACTCAATATATAACTGTTACACAAAGCAATGTGTCTTTGCTGTGTAGCACAGTCTGACATTTTCTGTACCATCTATGGTCTGGAACACTGATTGCTACCCCTTACACTGATTTCGAGACTCACACCTGGAATCCAGATGCCCTGTATTTGTTGAATATTGTATAAAACTAGCAATAACCATAGAGCAACCAAATAAATAAGCCATCATTGGCAAACAGAATCAGGTTGAGTACTGGGGACATCTCTGTAATTTAGAATTGAATTATTTGATGCTGAAAAGTTGCTGGGGGTAGGTCCATTCGTCATTTAGCCCACCATATCCAAATACAACATTGTGAATATTTTAGGTAAATGGGTTGCTTCCAAAATGAAACTGTGGGCCCACGGAGATACAGGGAACATAACATTTCTTCTGCCAATATGTTGATATAAATATTGCTGTTGTTAAGCATGCACGAGTAGCACAACTATTTCAGTCTTTTTATCTCTTTAAAACTAATTTAAATCTAAGCATTAAAAGACTGTTTGATACCATATGTTTGTTTTAGATAGGCAACAAAATCTATTCTAAACATAACGGCTTATGAAATCTGTACTCTAAACATAAGGGCTTATGAAATTAGTATATAGGAGTGGAAGCTATGGTAAATTGTTTCATGGACACAGATTCCACCCATCTTAGCATGTGTGTCCCTTTGTAATGTGACTTTTCTGCTCCTCTCATCTGGGGGGTGGGGTCTAAAATGTGTTACTCATATGCTTTGCTGAGAATTCAGCATTTGCTGGGCAGTAATTCTTTTTATTGTGGTATGTAAGTCTAGTCTGAAATCGCTGATTTTTCCTTTTGAAGACCATTTAAAGGGTGCTTTTGAAAGTGACCGGGAGCTATGCACAAGGAGCATCACAAGCTTTTTGTGAAAATATTAGATAGACTTCAAGAACACAACTAAAGACAGTCACAAACTAGAGAGACACCCATCACACATCCTACTTAGCTGTGTACACGAAAGGATCAAATTAAAAGATTTACCAATGTCACTGGCATATCTGAGCATTCAACCTATTTCTTTTGGGGGCCCACACACCTTATCTGTAAAAGTAACTCTGTGTCTGTGTTTTCCAGTCTAGATAGATAACATAGAGATGACCTAGGCCAGCACAGCACAAAGGCAGTTCTGATAGCATCCGAACTTTCATGTATAGCTTATAAGAGCAATTCCTCCTTTTCTATGTCAGCCTTTTTTGAAAATAGCACTGTATATTGGTTTGCTTCTCCTGAGAAGACCTGAAAGATGAGATTATGATCCTTCATGTCAAATTAAAGAATGCTTGTCTCAGAAACTATTTAACAGGTTCTAAGGCTGGCAGATTTAGATACTGGCTTCTTATCAGCACCTTCAATTTAACGTTCCCATAGGTGGTTGGTCTGTGTTGTTAAAGTTTGTTATCGGATTCCCTCTCGAATTTGGTAGGTTGTGCTTTAACTTGTTACTCTGTGACTTCTGTCAATATTGTCTATTCCGTGCTATTCAGTTACAATAAGTACTTACCTAGCATGCTGCAATACTTACAGATAATGAACTAGAATTATAATCGACTGGTGACATAGGCTAGATGAAACAGGTATTACCTTCAAGTAAATACACATATCATGTTCTGGTATAATTTGGTTTGTGCATAGGACCTGTGGGAAAAAATAATGATATAAAACTTTCTTGTTCTTAGAATCCCTAAAAGAGAGTCATGGATTTCTAATCTTTGGCTTATTTGATTTATTTATAGTTGATAGAAACCCAGCCATTCCTGTGACCCTCAAAAGTCAATTTGCGCAAAATATTTTAAGGTATAACCAAATTCTATCTTCCCCATATTTAACATTAGCAGACCCTCTATGTTCAAATGTTTTTCCTTTGAAAGTTAGAACTTTAATGCTGTTAATAACAGCAGTTTATCTCTCTTTTTGAAGAATCATAGAAACACAGTCTAGGGTTGGCATTAGCTCAAGCGATTACTTCCTCACACTGGACTTTCCATCCATCTAGTCCCTGTGCTGGGGTTCGAGACCTGCAGGTGCTTTCTGACCCTTTAAAAAAAAAAAAGAAAGAAACACAATTTAATTTTGTATCTGTGGCCTTTGGATTTTGATGAACATTGAATTAGATGCCAGAAATTACATAGAAAAGTCAATAATAATCTGTGGATCATTGCCTTTCTGTGTTGCCAAATGAGTTAGTCTGCTGCAGTAATGTTCCCCAGCTTGTGTAATGGACCTATTTAGTAGCAAGACAAGCAGCCTTATGAAACACCTGGGTGGTCCTCCAGGGTACTTTTCAGGGGATCGGATTTCAGTTATCTAATGTGAGGCCACAAAGGCTTGGACAGCTGGGCCAGTGCCGCATTGAGGACAGAACATGACCTCTCCCTACCAGATGTATAATGTGAAAGGTGCCTGAGGTTAAAGCCAATCCTTGGGCTCTAGGAGCAGCTATGGGTCAACAAGTGAGGTCTCAAGCCACAGTTGCAAATGTTGGAAAGTCTCAGTGCAGGAAAGAGTCAGATTTTCCTCTGGCACTTTCATTAGGCATGTTCCCTGCCAGAGAAGCCCACTTGGTGTGTTTCCTGGAATGAGCTTCAGTTGATTGACCCCGGTTTAGAATTTTAAGTGCTGTTAAGTAGAAATGATGCCTTCCACATCCATCAGAAGAAAGGGCCCAAGTGGTCCTTTGCTATTACACAGAAAACAGCATTTGGGATACACAGGCATTGGAATAAAACCGTCTTTTAAGTGTTCCTTAGAGATAGCAGTTGCTCCTTAACCCACCACTCTTTCCCAGTCCTGCCAGTGACTTTGAATGATCCAATAAAACATAATGATCAAAGGTTTCAGATGCAGCTGATAAATCATATAGATTTGTGCCCAGGATGCATTAAATTGAGTTGTGCATGTTTCTCATCTATCAAGAAGGACTTGGTGATTTGAATTTAGTACTTTGATGTTGCCAGTAATTGTTTGCAACTGCATCTCAATGGCCTGAAGGCATTGCTTATTTCTCCCTTTCTCTTCTTGCAAAGAGCTAGTGAAGTATTCTTTTATAGGCTATTCTGAACTCAATGGGGGCTGTAGCCTAAAATTTAGGACTAAAGAATGGCTCTACAAACACTTATTACAGACCAAAGCATCACTGCCCTATTGAACTTTCCCAAATGTGTTCTATGCTGAATCTAACGATTATCCCAAGTTGACACCTCCTCCATTGGACACCTACTAAGAGTCACTTTGTTTTTACAAGGAAATTAATAACGAAACTATGGGAAAAAGATCCCTCCATTTATTCTTCTAGTCAAGACATTTCATATATTCATAAGCTACAAGTATCTTTCATAAGCTACAAGAAAGGTATTTTAACCAATTCCTCAATACTTGGAAAAAAATGCTATGGATTGTCTACCTTGAGAAGCTTCACTGCTATTTGAATTAGATTAAATTAAAACTCTCTCATTTTCAGGCCTTCTAGCAATGTTCTTCTGACCAGATTCCTTAGTCTTCTCAGTCACTTGCTCCCCTAGTCATTTGGTTCATGCCTGTTTTCTGGCTGAGCAAATTTATCAGTATCCATGTGTAGACGTCCATCTCTAGACTCAAAAACCTTGTGCCCATATTAGTCATCATTTTACACCACTATATTATTTCATATATCTTCAGTTCAAAATTCTGTTTAAAATTCAAAGAATCTTTTCAGGTATACTCAACTATTATGCTTGTAGCTATTCCACAAGTTGCCACAAACCTTATGAATATAGATTAACCTCATAAATATCTAGGACTGTAAACTGTAGACTATAGAAAACTGAAAGACCAACTGACAGGGCAGTAGATGCCTTCAAAAAGCACAGTAACTGACAAGATTGGAACCAGCATCTCAGAGCCGCTGCTGGGATTGTTCAGCATCGGTGTTAATGACACTTTTATGTTCATTTACCATTAGCTAGCAAGGCTGATAACATATGCTGCATTCGTGTGAATAGTGTTTGTTTTAAAATAAATGTTGATGCTGAAGAAAAAAGTGTTAGGTGAAGGGAAACAAACCAGACAGTAGCAATTTATTTACATATTAGGGGCATACAGCCTTTTCATGACCCCAAAAATTCCCTTGTCTGGGACATTTCAGACTCCAAAGGTTTCTGAACTTAGAGGTTGATTCCGTGCCTGTAGCTCTGTTTAGTTCAGCTCCGCATGCATCTGCTAAGTGCCCGCTCTGCGAGGAATCCTGTGATTGATTGGCTAGGGTGAGCTGCCATCAAAGATCTCACAGGGTAATATTGCTCCATCTTACTCCCCTCCCCGCCACTTTCTCTCTCATACTCCCATTGAAGAACTTATTTTATCCCAATATTAAATGCCCATATTTATTTATGTACTTGCTGATTACCTGTCTTCCCTCAACAATCCACAGAGTCTTCAGGAACAAGACCTTTGTGTGTTCTGTGCTGATGTAGCCAGGGTGCCTAGAAGACTGCCTGGCATATTTTAGGCGTTCAGTAAATACTTAATGCCTAAATTAAAAGGAGACATGAAAAATACTGTATACATAAGACAAAGGAGGATGTAACATCCTCTAAAAAGATACAGAAGCAGATCCACATTTTGTAGGACTCTAAATGTACAAAATTTGGAGGGATGCTATTTAAGAAAAGAATTAAAATAAGAAAATTATATATATATAAACAAATTCTTATTTAGAATGTGAAAAAAATCACAATTTACCAATTTAATAGTCAGTGTACTATAGATATCATAAAAAATGAAAATACTAATAACACTTGAAAATATCTCTATGACTTTTTTCTCCATAATTTTTGCTGCATATTCTTTAGTCCCCTCTCCATATGTAATATTGTCAGTAGATTGAATAAATGGATAATCCATTTTTTTCTCTAGCATGAGTAATCAAATGGTTTTTGTTTACGTATCCCAAATATCATTATTTAAACATGGAGCCTTACATACACATACTTGTAACTGTGAAACTGTTACAGGTTTGTGTCTCACTAGCAGGGGAATTTTAATTCCGTGCTGCATTTTCAAGTATGTTCTGGATAGGCGAGAACTTCCCATTTGTCAAGATGTCAATGAGAACTGAAATTATTAGCTTATAATTTTATACATTTGGTGAGTGAGAGAATTTTCCATAGACTAGCTTCTGGCTTTGTATATTTGATATCTTGTGTGTCTTCCAGTGCCCACATACTTCCAGTGCTCGAGGCAAACATAGCATAGTTATGTCATTTTGTCACCTGGCCCTGTACCTTTATGTCATGAAACCGCGTGAACTGGCACAGTGAGTGGATGCTGAGAACATTCTTAGATTACGCACTAGGATGGCAATAAGTTAACTTTACATGGATGTGTCTGTAAATCACACAAAAATAGTCTACTGTGTTCAAAAGAAATAGACCTCCAACTCAATTTCCCCTTCACTGCATCCCAGAAACCCCTTTGGCCACTGCATCGTCACCCAACAGGAGAAGGAGTATGATGGATGGGACATTAGAGTTGCAAGAGATAGCAGGATTAACCTGTTGCAATTAAAGTGTTTTACTTAGGTAAATATTATAAAATTATATAATCATGTGATCACGTTACTAAGGTTGCTCTGGGGATCACATAAGGGCTCATGCAAATGAGGGCCCTTGAAGTTGTGTTCACTAGCTCCGTGGCAAATCTTTATCCGGGTGTTTCAAAGAAGTGGAGATTGTGTGTAACTGCTGGGAGCAGACCTTAAAGGTGTGACAGGATTACAACCGACTGCAGTATTAGAAAATGACAATTTAGAGGGCAGATGACTCAGGGCACTTTTAGGCAGCAGCAGGTGGTCCTGTTAGGCGTATACCACATGGTGAAGAATGTAGTACAAGGTGTAATTAGAGAGGTAGGTCGGGAGAAACCACCGAGGCCCTTGATTGCGCATGTGTTGAAATCCTTCCCTTTGCCTCTGTGATTCAGGATCTTTTCTTTGGACTTATTAATTCAGATATCTGTCTGTTTGTTCATATTTTCTTTATTTTTTAATAGTTTATGCCTTTCAAAGACCTGGACCTTTGCTCGTACTGAACTTCCTCTGTATCTTGTCGTTGTTAATGTAACACTCGGGGCCTAGTGCATGTTTAAGACCTGGAATGAACTGACTTTAAGAAGCATGAGTAAACTGATACTGTAAAGTAGTTTAAACAATTGGAAAAATTGTAGATTTGTGTATATCAACGGGATTAAATACGAAAACTTCAATAGAATAAAAAGCGTGTACCCTTAGGATTACGGCAATAATACACTGCAAGTTGAAGACACAGCCCTCTTCAGAGAAAAGTGTAAGTCCCAATAAAAGTCAGTTAAAAACCTCTTCACTTGTTTTCATAGCACTGACACTCCAATTTAAGCAGCTTTCCAAATGCGAAAAGATGGTTTATAATGCATGGGCTTATTCATATCCATTGTGTAGTCAGTGACTGTCCTGTGAATTACTTGCATTTGTTCCGTCATGTGTTAAACAAATGTGGTTTTTTGCAATCTGAAATGAAACAAAAATGATACTAAATGTTAGTTAACTTGAACTTCCTTGTTCCTTTTATGGCAATACTGGGAGTCTCTTTTCTAATGGAGTGATATTTAAAGATTGAAGTTTTTGAGCTGCTAGAATTTGGCTTGGTTTTTCCTGTGTGGTTTTTCCATCACAGAGTCTGAAAGCATATCACAGCTGCTGTGTTCATCACAGGCCAGGCACCAAACCGGGTCAGGCACTCCTGCGGTGAAAGTGATCTCTCCTGGGCACTTTGCCATAAATTGTGCTGCTATTGATATCATTACCAATTTTTTTATGGGTCTCCAGATTTCAGGACCCTGCAGTTTGTTAGGCATCAGCTGAAAAGCCCTATCTGATGCCCATAAAATCCACACAAAAAGAAAATCTAGTTGTCTCCAAAAACAAATGATGCACCACTTTCACTAGTCTTATTTTACTGAGGTATTGACAGGAGTAACAGGAATACTGGCAAGCCAGGTAAATCATCTGCGAGAGGAGTCAGCACGCCTTGACTAGTGGGTCAAGTGTCTTGCAGGACACACCCATGTGACCATAGGTTGATGTTTGCCTCTTAGTGACTCAGTTTCCACTTTCCTTTCCTTTTATCTGCATCTTTCTACCAAAATCTTTCTGCTGACCTCTTTAGACTAGAAGAATTGCTGCTGCATTAAAGAGATGTCATTCCTCCTACTTCCCTGCACTTACCCACATAGAGAATGCGACCCCGCAGTAGAAAAGTGTCAAGTGAATAAAACTGAAATAGAAATCAAGTCCAAAAGACTGAGCAATTTAATTTCTTTGGACTTCAATTTCCTCATTGGTAATATATATCGTAGAACTACCTCTTTGCAAATCTGGAATGGGACTGCAGTGCAGCCCCTTCTGCGTGTTCATTTAGCCGAGGAGGGAAGGCTGGACTTGGAGGGGGAGCAACTTCCTGGAGGTAACATAGTGCCAGAGCCAGCTTGAGGAGGCAGGCTTTCTGACCCACATCTCTCTGCTCCGTATCTCTGGAGGACATACCCATATTTCAGTGTCAAACTCATTCAACAAGTGTTGAAGTTCACGATAATCGAGAGGCATTGTCGTAGGTGCTGGCCAGTGACAGAGGCTATTAAGGAAACGTATTATGGAGACAAGATGCTGCCTATGCTGTCTTTCTATGCTATTAATATGGATTACCTGGAAGATTATATTTCTTCCTGTATCTTTCTCTCTTTTTAAATTTACAAAAATTTTAGCTATTTACAATTTACTTTCATCAATGAGAATGTGAAAGATTTACCAATTTAGTTGTATTTCAGTTCAGAACCCTTTGTTCCTGTTCGTATTTCTCTTGCTATCCTAAGTGTCAGCAGCAGTAAGAGGAGAGAGTGTTTTCTTTCTTCAAACTGTCCAAGTGTTTTGATAATTCAGTAGCACCGAAGGAATTTCTTAGTGCAAAGGAAAATTGAGAACCTGAAAAGACCAGCCCGTACCCTTCTTTGCACATAAACAGGTTATCGTGTTCATCCCAGTTCCTTTCTTCACCTTCCCACTCTGCCTTTTCCTCTAGGCTCTCCGCTGTGGCTTTACTAACCACTCATCCTACTAGATACTCTTTCTTTCTGAAAATTCTGGGAGAATACAAAATCCTGGCTTTTGCGTTATTTTGCATGTGATGCCATTCATAGACCTATGTTTATCTCCCTCTTCTATTTTCCTTTGTTCACCTCATGATTTGCCTCTACCCACTGGTTTTGGAAGCCAACATGATTTCCAGTATCAACTTCGTATTCATTTTTATGAATGCCCAGTTGGAAATCTAGTCTTTGGTTTCTCACGCATATCAAGACATTTTAGATTAAAAGCCAATAATTCTAACACTCAGTGGGCTGAAACCAAGATTCATGTTTTCTCTGAAACAAATCATAGCAGTTGCCAAAACTTCCCTATTGCTCTTCTCCGAGCCAGAAAATTGAGAATGATTTTTAGGTGTCTGTTTTTGCTTCCTCTCATTTGCCTTGTATATGTTGTCAGTTGGTAAATTCTCCTGTGTCCTCTTCCAGTTTCTCTCTCCGTTTCTGCCTACAACTGCTGATACCCCATTCACCTTCTTCACATTTCCTTCCAGCCCCTCTGCCCACAGGGCTGCTTAGCTCTTACAGGATGTCTCATCAGCACTTTCACTGTGACCCCCGCCCCCCAGCTCTCCAGATGTCAGTCACCTTAGGATGAAATGGCACCAATATTGGTGACAGGCTGGCCTTCTGGTTTTGCTCAGGAGAATCGTTAACCATCTTTAAATAAATAAATCCCTGCTGCTACTCACCGTACAATTTAGAACATGTGCCTTTGTGACTTTTGATGTGGGGCTCGTGTTTAAAACCACTGTTTGTTTTCTCTGCCACCTGCATCATCATATGTTATATGATTCTTCAGGACCTTGGTTTCAATCTCTGTAACTGCTAGCCATCAAAATCCCCAAAACATAATATTAAATGACGTCACTTGTCATTTAAGCCAACTCCATCCCAACATATTCTCCAAATGTAGAGAAAATCCATCAAGAGAGAGAGACAGAAAGAGAGAGAATATGTGTGTATGTGTGTATGCGTATGTGTGATTTCTAACAGAAACATATAGATAACACTTCTTATTGGTAATGGCCATTATATCTTGCATGATTCATTCTTGTGCCAATTTTAGTCTTTAATTTCTGCCTCTTTCAAAATTCTTTTCCTCAAACTGAATTAG
Organism: Lepilemur ruficaudatus; assembly: GCA_963574885.1. Lineage (NCBI taxonomy): Eukaryota > Metazoa > Chordata > Mammalia > Primates > Lepilemuridae > Lepilemur > Lepilemur ruficaudatus. Next base: position 45,997 of record CAUYRT010051034.1, read on the forward strand.
GTACCCCTTCTCTGGGCTGCTTTAGTGACATTTAAAAGGGACATTAGATAAGTAATTGTACCCCTTTGAGCACCAGTGTCACCATAATTAAAATGGTGATGACTTGAGAATTAGAAGATTCACCATCATTCATAGATACCTGGGACTGAGGCCACTTTTTCCTCCCATGAGGATGTGGCTTGACCAATGCTAATTGGCTCAAGGCCTGGGAGAAGCTGATGAATCTAGCCATCTTCTTAAAGGTATGTACAGTGAGTGTTGTGTAATTTTTTCTGAGTGTGACATAAGTCCTGAGTATAGATGAGAAGTATTCTAGTAAGAATCAAGCTTTTCATGATGTGGCAAAACCCTGTAGGATGTAGTCACCAGCAGCTACACACCCAATCAGGGACTCTTCTGCTCCTGCCTCAAGTATCTGTTTCCATTAACTACCTTTAAGTTTCAGCCTGTCTGGCTAAATGGGAACTTTGTCCAGCTTACCATGCATGTGTGTTCATTGGTATGAGTCCTCCAATAATCCATGCATAACCCACCTGGAACACTATAATGGTACCTACCTTTACTTGTACTGAAATGTCCCTCGTACCCACATGTCCTTTTCTAAAAGATAAGCTGAGAATAAAATGAACATCACGACTGTTCTCAGTATCATCTGCCCCCGTGTATGTCCTGGTGTGTAGTAGCACCTCAAATATTGAACTGTGTGGAAAGGCATCATGCAGTTATAGGAGACTTTTTGCTTTAAAGTATGTGACATTCCTACGTTATTTGGGATTTGCCTCCATTGTCTTTTAAACCAAGATTCTAAGGAATACTGTTGTTCCTTGAGCTGAACTGAGGGCTTTTGCCTCTAAAATCTAATAAGACTCTCAATTAGCTGAAAATTACTAATGAATAGCAATTTTCCCACATTTTTGAACTTTCTTCCTACCCCATCTTTTTTTTTTAATGTCACTGTGGTTTATTGGGAAAATACAAAGTATAGGCTCGTGCATGTTTTTAAAACAAAATGAAAGAGATTAGAAACCAAGAACGCATATCCTCTTTAGAATAGAAACATACATTAGTTTTAAGTAACAATTAGGCACTTAAAAATGTAAATGTAAGACAACATTTTAGAAATATAAACTATAGTCACATTCCTAAATTCTTCCTGAGATGTTTTTACAAACACAAAAGCATAAGCTTGGAAAACGTATTTCCAAGCAGAGATAACTTCCTCTTTATTAAAAAAAAGAAACTGAATTAAATTCAATATGATAGACCAATGATTAAGGTACTGGAGGGTAGAAGAAAAGAGCTTCTGAAATTTACATATTTGATTAAAATATGAGCATTTGATAAAACTATTACAATAGCACATGGTGGATATCATAATGAAAAATAATATGTCAGAAAAATAATGAATTCTAGACTGAAAATTTTACTTTACACCAAGGCACTTAACACATCGAAATGGTACAGTAAATTTCCAAAAGAATGCAATTGGCTTCCTCTCAAAACTTGTAATAATATTTCTTCTATGAATATACTGTAACTTAACCAGACATTTTGCAGCATTAATCATTGCATAGGAGGTAAATTAAATGATGAATTTCAGCTTGGCAACTAACTAGGTTAGTTTATGTTCATAGTTTTTTTTCTTTTACAGGACAGTGTAAAATAATCCCACAATAAAGCGCTCTTCTCATTCATGATTCATTTAGAAATACAGCATAGTTAGATTAATCAGTATTAAATCAGAACCCATGAGGTGTGTATCTGTATGAAAACTTATCTTTGGGCCCATTTTTTTGTTGTTTACATTTTTACTTCTGTTGTAAGGTTGTATCTGGTTTGGTACAGAATTAGACTTTATTTACATGTAATTATGAAAATTGACTTTCAGGAGTTCAGCTTTTTGAGCAGATAACACTGTTCACAACAAATAACAAATAGTATTGCCTTCTTTTTACTGGTGAGGGTGGATTTCCTGCATGAAAATTGCATACCCCACAGTGCCATGTTCCATGCATGCCTTAATTTATTTCTGCCGCCTATCAGTTGTGTTATGTGCTATTATCAACAAGTTTTAAATGTTGGATACTGAGTCACAGAACAGTCCAAGTCCAATGTCACAGGCCCAACAAAGGTGAAGCTCAGTTTATCTGACTTGAAAATAAACTAGTCCTCTCCACTGTGCTGACACATGACAGAAGTGTCAGTGTCTGATCTCTACTGTTAGGTTATAAGCTCCTTTACTGCAGTGGCCCTGTTTCATTGACTCCTCCCCCACCACCAACAGGAGGTTCCCTAAAGCTAGATGGAATTGTCTCCCTCTCATTTCGGTTAGCTTTGCTTGCAAAATGTGACTTCTGCTCTACTGTATACGCCAGGATTTGCCCAAATCATCTTCAGTACTTCTTATTCCTTGGCTTGTGTTGTACACTAGGACATATTTTTTTGTGTGTTTAAATCGGAACTCAGTCTCTTTCCTGACAGTCACCTTCAAATGGAGTTGGCAATTTAAAAATTCTAAGAAGGGTTGTTTAAAACTCTTGGAGATAACAGTTCATATTTAAAGATGCTCATTATTAATTTCAATATGGAATGATTTGCACTTGTTATTAACACATTAAGACAGCCAAAGAAAAATTAGAAGGTGACTCACCAGGAGACATTCAAGTGTGGAGTGCAGAAATGTAGAGAAGAAGAAAACCTATTCCTGATGAGCTGAGAGTGTGTTTAAGAAAGATCTAGCAACCTTAAAGATTGTTTTTTAATGTTCCAAATAGCTAATACACTGGTACAAACTGTCATCGTCATATGGGAACACACTATAATACTCTGGCATATTGATTGAATAAACAAACTTGTGAATACATGTTATAAAGTTATGTCTTAAATAATGTAGAATTCTGTTATTAAAACAGCAAATGTTGACAGTAAGTGAGGAGTCATACGTATGTGTTGTTAAGGTTGAAGGAAATTTATCTACTGTGGCTTCTTTAAGAAAAATTTATTCCCTAAGAAAAATCATGCCACATACTCTGTATTCATGTATCTGTGTATGACTCAGCTGAAAAATAAATTTGTCAGTTGCTAAAATTTTCATTTCTGTGCCTCTAAATCAACTTTATTTTTTGGCAATGAGAAAAATACCTTGGTGAACCATAATGTTTTTCCTTTTGGTTTGTTTTCTCCAATTCAAGATTGATTGTAGTGTACTAGCCTGGTTAAATGCTTGGAAACCAAGTTTGTTTCATGGATTTTGCCCCATTTTCTTCTTAATTTCAAAAATAATGGGTTGCTTCTGAGGATATTGCATTTATACTGACTTGTTCATTTCATGTTACTGATATTTGAGAGGTTTAATCTGAAAGGAGCTTGGTCTTCAGATCACCTGAGGGAGGGAATACAATTTTTTTCTTAAGATTTTATGGTACTTTTTTTTGCTTCTACTCTTTGGTTTTTTTTGTTTGTTTGTTTTTTGTTTTTAAGTTTCATTTAGAGAACAATTTCCAACCATACAATTATTGGTATGTCTGTTGCTTAAGAAATTTTTGTGATGGAAAATGTGGGGAATAAATGTAGTAATGTCTACTAAAAAAGAAATAAAGGAATGTGATCTTGAACTTTATAATGCCTTTTGGCATAGGTCTGTATCCTAAGCATGTTAATTTCTTACTATGAAAGAAGTTATTTTTCAAAAAGTAACTTCTGTCTGGGCAAGGATGAAAAATATTAGCAATTCTATGCTTTGTACAGAATGAGAATGTTGAAGCACATATAAAAATCAGGTTTTGTAAATAACTTACAAAATGGATGAAAAATGTTCCTTGAACTACAATGGCTTGAGAGCGTTGGGAAATTATTTTCGTATCGATATATGGGAAATTGCATTTCAACTGTTTTCCACTCTCTTCCCAAAAGTACACAAATAAAAAGTTCATTTTTATATGAGACTGATTTTTAAACCACAAGCAGATTTTTTTTTTTGAGATGTTTCTCTGTAGTGGCCAATTTTGTATGAAACAAATTATTTTAGGCCTAATTACAATCAGAGTAGTTAGGCCACTGGCTCTGCTAAGGTTGAATTTTATTTGAACTTTCAAATAGTATGATCTTTTTTCAGAATTTAATAACTGACTCAAATATTTAATAGTGGAAGCTTTCATTAAATTAAAAAGAAATCAGGATGTATTTTTAGAAGAACTAACTTACTTTATCAGTTCTATCTGCTTTAGGAGCAAAGGAAGAGAACAGAGCCAATTTCTTTGTGTACTTAAATAGACATTAATGCTATAACCCCAGCAAATAACATATTTCAGTGTATACATACATCATTGTTCAAAGATTTGGGAAACACCAAATGGCAGTGATAACTATACTTCTGGCTCTACTGAATAGCAGATTACACTGTGTGAACCCCTTCACTCATCTGCTGGATAATCATTCTTTTTAATACTTGCATATATTTTCTATATCAGTTTTTAGATAGTACACTGTTAACTTTTGCATTGCCTAACAGTTTTTGATAAATAAATGGCTTATTTTGAAATGCAGGTGGGGAAGGATGAGAGCTAAAAGATTTTGTTTCCATGTGTCATTCTATAAATAGATGACAAAAGATCATTAAATGGATTAATTTACAAGCATCCTTAGAAATGGAATGTTTTTACATAAAAGCATGTTGTAAACCTTTTTAATTAAAGTGCTTTGTGCCATGCACTCTTTTCCCACCAGGGTTCTTTTGACCTCTCTCCTTGTCCTTTGTCCTCCAGGTACTCCACTGCTGGTGAGGAGAAGCAGTGACCCAGCGCCAGGCCCACCTGCTGATGCCCAGCCAAGCACTTCACACCCTGGTGGCCAGAGTCTGAAACCTGTTGTTCCTGTAGGTATCCTGCTGTTTGCATTTCTAATGAAAGATCAAAGTGCCTTACCCATAAACTAACTGGGACTTTGCAGTCTTAACTAGATTGATAATTAGATAGAGATCTTTCCATAGGATATATAGTATTAATTTCAGTGATAGGTAGTATAACCTATTACTAATAAATATATAGTTGTAGTGATAGCCATCATTTATATAGCACTGATTATGTGCCAAGCACTGTCTTAAATGTTTTCCATAAAGTCATCCAGACTTCCACATCAAGGTAAGCACAAGTTTTTGTTTCTGTTTTACCGATAATGAAACTGAGGCAGAGGGAGGTTCCGTGATTTGTTTAAGGTCACATAGCTAATAAGTGCCAGAGCCAGGAATTTCACCCCGATGGTCTGGCTCTGAAGTCCATGCTTTTAACCAGCACACTCTGCTATTGCATTTACTTCATCCTCTTGCCTCGTAGTACCCAAGGATATAGTTTATATATTTTCAATGTGTTAACACAATGCTTTGCAAAGTCATACCATGGTGCATGGGTTCAAGCTTCCAACATTAAGAATATGTTGTACCTGGATTGGATTTCTATAAATCAGCATTCAGATTGAAGAAAAATAAAATTATATAGCAGAAGTACTTAAAACCAGATACACTTATAACTGCTGTACTTACAACTGGTAGATTAAGTGGAGAATAATTACCTGAAGAGATGATAACCTCCTTCCATATAGGGCTGCGGGATCAGTCTGCTAAATCCTCAGTTGCTTTGAAGAGCTGTAATTGTGGATAATCCTTTCAAATAGCCTGAGAGTTAGATTTTGGTTAATGGCTACATATTGTTGCAACAGGTGATCTTCAATAACATAACCATATTAAAAAGTTTCCTAAAAGCAAGGCACTTTCTTATTTTAAGTCTCTACTATCTATAGTGCCTTAATAAAAAGAAAAGAATACATCATTTTATGACCGTATATAAGGATGCCAACTTGGTTAAACAGATTCTCCCAGTTTGGTCTTCTCAAGAAACAGTGCCAATGTGTATGAGATAGGAGTCACTAGGCCACATCACTGGGTATTTACTAATAGATTTGTGGCAATATTTCGGCTTATTTATTTTCTTAAGCAAGGAAGAAAGTGTCTTGTATGTATTTTAGATGTAATGTTTTTTCACTATCCTATTTAAAATTCTGTTCTTTTAAGGAAATATATTTAATGGAACATTAATAAAAATCAGGTGTGTGTGTTCTTTAATATTAGTACAAACAAAATCAGTATGTGGTATGATGTATGTGTGTGTTTATTAAAACACACACTGATTGAGACCATGCTAAGCCTAATTATATTGGATTGGGGGAAGAGAACTATTGAATGAGAGAAGAATTACGTAAAAGAGAAAAACTTCAATTTAGTGCTTATTTTTATGTCTAGATACCCTGAAATAAGAGTGTCTGCTTAAGGTGTTACTATTATTTGCATGCAGAAAATCTACCAATATTTATTTTCATGTTTCTTTTTCTATCACTCTATGCTTAAAGCAACTGAAATGGCATGAATATTGCTTTTCCTGGAAAAAATGATGGCTACTGTCTTTCTCATAGATTCTGTAGCCAAAATATAACATCAGTGAGTTCCAAGTTGGAGCATAGGGACATACATCCAGCAAAGATGTATGTCATAATTCAGGAAGAAATGCTGACCCCTAAAACCCTTGTACCTTACCCTTCTGCGAGTTGTCAAACATCGGCTGAGTCTCTGTGTGTCAACAATACAAAGGAAAGCACATATTTGTTCCTTTCCTTATGCTATTCTCTGTGGATGATGGAGTGCAGGCCTGAGACCTAAAGAGCAGTCTAGTCCTGCCTTTGCATAGAATAGTGGCATGTCTTAGGCTTCTCTGGCTTCAGTTGTAAAATAATGTCCATGAATCCTTTAAGGCTTAACATTTCAAGGTATAGACGTTGTGCCTTATTTATCTTTCTTTATCTAGTGTCAAGTATATGGAAGGTGTCAGCTCAGCGTGTGTGTCTTGGGATTAGGAATGCAAGACACATATAAGTCTGGGGAAAGTCCTAGAAGTTCTTAGCAATTAACCAGCTTACTGATTAATAATAATCTAACTCAGCCATTCTCTCTGTTCCCCCAAAAGAGTCTACCAGATAAATGTTTATCTGCTCCAAGGTATGGTTCACCGGATGAGAGAAAGATAGTTTAACTGCCCTGTTGTACAAGTGTTAGTAAAGACAGTTAAGTGTATCTATTTTTACCTAGAAAAAAGATACATTTGTGTATATGTGTGTGTACTATAAGTCACATATCCCTGTATGTCCAAATTTGTGGACTATTTAGAACTACACTGGCCAGTTTGGTGGCTACTAGCCGCACATAGCTTGAAATGTGTCTGATCCAAATGGAAATATGTTTTAAGTGGGATTTTCACACTGGATTTCAAAGACTGAAGCATGAAAAAATAATGTAAAAGGTCTCAAATAATTGTTATATTGACTATATGTGGAAAAGATATGTTCAGTATATTGGGTAGAATAAATATATTATTAAAGTTATTTTCAATTTTTTTAACATAGCTGCAAGAAAGCTTAAAATTACATTTGTGGTTCTTATTCTATGTTTATTGGACAATGCAGCTCTAGACAGCAGTAAAATTGGCTATAGTATTAATGAAATGATTTGAGATCCGTGGGGGAAGATCTTTGAGCTCCACATCATCTCTTGTGTGATAGTCTGATTAGGTTTTCTCAGGGTAGTCCTGGTTCGTGCCTGTTGTTCTGGCATAACTGTTAATAGTGTCTTCACTAACTCTCAGAGGTGTCCACGTATGGATGATAAATTGTATGTTACCCTGCATGTAGCCCTATTATCACTTCTATCGTTTGCTCAGTGCTAAGAGAGGCAGCCTTTCAAGGAAACCATGGGAATGTAACAACCAGAACTGTTGTATCAGCGCACTGCAGAGGAGGTTCTGTGTGGCAAGGACCTGGGCCCAGAAAGTATGGCCTTGGAGATGTCATAGTTTTCTCCACCTAGAGAAAATTCTCTAGTACTCCATAATTCTACCTGACGTTCCTCCACAACTTCAGTTGCACCGTTCTTGATTCCTGTGATTTGATAAGTGATGATGAATGCGGAGAGTGTGTGATAATGTAGCCATGTAGCAACTAATATGAAAAATAATTGCTTAAAAAGCCATGTTCAATTGCATTTCAGTCCGATATCCAAGGGGGGAAAAAAAACAATCAAAATTTCCATCTCTTAAACAGAGTATTCACATGTAAGTAATTCACAGATGGCAGAGCCCCAAGTGAGTTATGTTCAATCATTCCCAAGAAATGAAACTTACTTATAACCCACAGCATAAGAAGCTGTAAGGATGAATATTTGACACATTTGATTATGTTGAAATATTGCCTTTACAACCACAGTTGATGACTGTTATTTTTAGTTGCACTTCATTAGGCTTACCATTGAGAGAAGAGTTTTCACTGATGCCCAGAGATATGTGTTTTTGAAAAGTTGGAAAAGTTATACTTATTTTCTGGCTGATTAAGTTATTACAAATTGGTTATTTAAGATGTACACTCTCAGACATGTTGGAGTTTTTAAAAGGGCTTAAATTAGAAAAATCAGATTCTCTGCAAGCTTCAAATTCTGCATATATTGAGAAGACACCAAAACTCAGTGTTTGTTATTTAGAGTACCACCGGACTCACAGTGTGGAAATTTGTTTCCTGTCTTCCTCTTTTCATAAACCTACCCAGTTATCAGAATAGTACGATTACTAACGTGCAAACAGTAATGGCTGTTTCTCTTTCGAGATAATAGCAAATCCAATTTTACTGACCGCTTTTGAATTAAAGAAAGAGAATCCTGGGAGCAGGATATTCTAGTGCGAGTCTGCTTGTGGGCTGTCTTACCTTCCTTTCCTTGATTGTAACCTGGTGTTCTTGGCTCCAGGGCATGCCGTAAAACTAGGTTCTTGAAATTGATGTTCCCAAACTTGCGGATGGAACAGAACTCTAAAACAGATGTGATTTTTTTTTCTTAATATCCGGTTAACTACCGTGGTTGTTTTGTGTTTTAATGACTGTTAATAGTTTCGAATTTAACCCCTAAGGCAAATTGATCCTGCGGGGCGAGTAAATTAAAAAGTGGACTCCTGAAAATTATAATGCTGTGGTTGTAATGACACTGTTTGTCCTAAAACCATTATTTGTCTTGCATCACCAGAATAAAGAAAATTTTGATCTTTTAAAAGTACATGTCTAAAATATATCCATTTCATTTCAATATAAAAAAGCTGGCAATATTTGGGGTTGTTGAATTGCAAGTCTGTGGATGGAATTTAGGGGGTCTGTTAACTGAATTTTTATGCCTTGGCATAGTGTAGGGGTGTATGTGTGTGTTTCGTGAAAGAGACTCTATCACTCTTCAAATATTAAAACAAGAACAAAAAATCAAGAACTGCTGTTTGGGGGGTTAGATTAAATAAATAGGGAAGCCACCAATTCCCAGAGTACAAAGAAGGATAGAGATTAAAAAGTAAAGAATTATCACCTCCTCTCTGCAAATATGTATTAGGTAGTTAATGTTATTTCATCATATCATCACCTTTTTTATGTAACATACAGTGTGTAAATTCAAGGTTTTAAGATGAATAAAAGTTTCTGATTTTCTCCATTGAAAGGCCAAAAATAACTCTTTAGTCAGTAGCAACATAATGGTTAGCAACTCTAAAATTGCAGGTAAAGCACTGGCTGTTGGAAAAAACCTTAAAGAAGTGGTTTCAAGTTGTCCTGTGGGTTCTACCGGGACAAGAAGTGACAATGTTCTTTGAAGTTTGGAATATTTTATCAGCAAAGGTAGTGGCAGGTAGCTATTCCCAGTAAATAGCAGCAGTCTCTTTGTGTCTTGCCTGTAATACTGTATAGTACTGATTGGAGAAATTTCCCCCTTGCACGTCACATCACCATGTTTGTCACATATATTGACGTGATAGTCGAAGTTGCTCCTGGCTTAAACTTTCTCAGATCCATGGAAGAAATCATTTGCTTGAAATTTAAATAGCTTGGCTTCTTGGAGGAGGACTTTTGGTTGTGGGTTGCTTATTATTATCAAAGTCCAACGTAAAACTTAGTAAACATTCTGAGTCACCAAATCACATTTTTTGATCCATTGGATAAACAATTAAGTAGGTATAGAAATGCCAGAACAAAATAATTGTTGTAGACACCTATGTGTATTAGAAGGAAGGCTCTATCCATTGCCTTTCAATGAGGAGAGATGGATACTGAAGAGCAAAAGGGAGGGAGAAATAGCATGTACTATATAATTGCATTACTTAGAGACACTGAAGCTACAAAAGATTTTTCTTTTTTTCTCCCCTCTGACACAGTGATTTAATAATAGTTCTGGTGTTTGTAACTCCAGCTGTTCACGCTGTGTGCTGATAAGACCAGAGCTTGGAGACACATGGCAACAATGGTTTTCATATGGCTTTGTTTTTAAGAGATAAAGCTGCCATCCGATACTTCATGGGGCCAAATGTTTACTTAGTTTGGCAAGTTTAGGTAGCTTAGGTTTTGAAGCAGTGATGTGTGTAAGACTCAAGTTCAGGTAAGGAAAAACCAGAAGCCCAATTTACTCTGCAGCAGAGTTGTTTACCATATCTTGCAGAAGGTGGTGAAACAAATTTGGATTGTCTCAATGTCTATGCCGTAACTAACCAAGGAAACTGGGAAATGTGATCCCTGTTCAGGTGTGTACTCCTCCGTTATTCTTCTTGGGTCTAGTCCACAACTGAAAGTCTAACAGAAGGATCACTATTCAGAGGTCACTTTCAGAAATTAAAAGGTAACTATAACATGTCTTTTTATTGTTGTGTAGACTTGATCTGTGCATGATGAAAATTGAATGGGTTTTGCTTTTGGTGTCAAAATAAATTGACTAATCCCTTAAATGTCCAAGCTTTCTGCACTGTACCATCTGGGAAGCCTGAGACATGGGTCCTGTCCTCAAGAAACTTACATCCTAGTTATGCAGACCAGGTCTAAAGCAGTTAAACAACTCTAGAAGTCTGCTAGCATGTGTCAGATGATCAAATAATACATTTTTAACAATCAAAATGAGTGTTTCTTGCCTGGAGTCTGCACTTTGGCTCTCTGCTCAGCCTTCCTAACCCCTGAAGTGAATAGCCATATGTAGCATCTCTATTAGCTCTTCTCTCCCTGAAATATGACTGCTTCTTTACAAGTCTGCATCTTTTCAAGACCGGGCTCTTCAGAGGCATGGGCTGGTGTATTCATTTTTGTATTCAAGCCATCGGGCACAGTGCCTGACACATAAGCTATCACAATATATGACTAGATGATAAAAATATTTATTTCTGAGATGGGCAAGAGGAATTTTATTACAACTTCAACCAAATGTAACTCATTTTGTGAAGATCTGTGTGTGTGTGTGTTTGTATCCTATACGTGTGTGTTCATATGTATATATGAATTAGATTGTGAAATTCTCTATTTAACATACCATTTTGTTCCTCAGATAGTTTCTGTTTATTATTATCTGTTTTAGGACAATGTGTTACCTGTTTCTTGGTGTTGTCAAGGAGAGAGAGAGATGTTTAAACATAAATTCTCCACTTGGAATTAAAATGTGGGTTGTTGGCTGAGGTTAGCAGTTTGAATTGTGAAACTCTCTTCATCTTTTTTACAATTATAGCAATGACTTCAGCATAGGAATTGGGTCTGAGAAAGAATAGAAATTATAAGAAGAGAACAAACCTTGATCATTTTAGATATGAACTATTATAAAACTTAATTTTGCAAGTGACCCTAATAGGCCAACAGAGAACAAAAACTAGTATACAAGCAGTGGAGTCAAGTATCTGGGTTCTGCCTTTTTGTCAACAAAACTATGAGTTCCAGAATCCCATAAAGTTAGTAATCTTGGTGGTAGTTTTGTGATTTTCTAATAACTGTGTTCAAATGACTTGAGGAGACTAGAAATTTCTTGATAGTTTCTTGTATCTAATATATCTAAAGATTTCCCCTCTAAATTTTCTTCCTATTCCATGTTCCTTAAGAAGATTTTCTGGTTTCAATTGGTTTGAAAGAAAATAAAAATATTCCTGGCATGTGAATTAATTAAAGAGTATGGGGACATTTACAAGGTGTTTCTTGGCAAAACATTAACAAACATCTCAACCTCAATTTAGCAGTGTGGGCAGAGGTAATTTGACAGTGTTGTTTGAAATTTGGTAAAGATGATGTTTAAAGTAATTTTATTTGAAAGATCAAGTCCTGTATCTGATTGCATCAATAACTCTATGACACTGAGAAAATTATTTAAGTAGTGGATGATTTTCTCAGAAATTGTGTGTAACAGGAAATAATAAATAGAGAAAATATGTGAACTCCAGTTTTTCTTAGAGACTTAAACATCCTGGTGACTTCAAGTTTCCAGATGTGAATTATTAACTTGGTTGTTATGAATTCAACTTTAAGTTTTATTTTAATGTTTCAGTATTCATAAATGTTCATGGGGTGAGATTCTGTCCATCCAAAGCACCACAAACCTGTTTATCGGTCAAGCGAATAACATCAAGAAATCCTTTTTAAAAAATATACACAGACACAAAGGCAGCAGCATAAAAGCCTACATATGCAAATATGTATGCTTTAATTCTTTAGGGGTGTGCTACCACCTAAATCTGAACACTAATGTGCAAGTAGTCATGTTACTTTAAAGTGAAAGTTGAATACAGATTGTGTCTTCTGTGTTCTAAACTTCCATAGGTACCTTCCATATTGTGGACAGATAGTAAAGATTGATGACATGAAAGGAAAGGGTTAATGAGAGTTCATCTGGAGAAGCAGCAAGACAATTGGCATTGAGAGCAAAAGGAACACTTTCGTGGTGTGATTCATAGAAATCTCTTCTGATGGGGATTTTTTTTTCCTTTTCCTCACAACATAAACGCTTCTGAAGTACAAGTTTCATTTTGGTCTCTGCTTTCAAAATCTTGTCATAGAATGACATTGTACAGACATTTAAAAGACTTCTTTCTCAGGAGAGTGGCCCCTTTCCTAATAGCTCTGTTCTTTAAAACAGGATTCTGATTTAGATGCATCACATTTTAAAAGTAGCTACTGTGTGTGTTTTATGCTTGTGGAAATATAGAGCGTCCTCATAAGCAGCATGAGAGCTTGTCACCGTACCGCTTTTCATGTCTGATTAAATGATCATAGGGACATCTGGAGGGAGTTAGTTCTGAAAGTAACTGGTGTGAGGCCCTGGAGAATCCAAAGCCTTCTGACAGACTTAAACCATTAAAAAAATTGCTACTTTTAGCAAATCTTTTTTAACTTGCGACTGGCTGAACATTTTCAGATTGACATAGCCCTGATATTTTCCAACTGATTTTTCAGACAGAATTCCCTACCTCTTAAGCAAAGAATGGGTAAGTAGCATTTGTTGCAAAAATCAGAAAGGACTATCTCCCTTTAAAAGGAAAAGGTAGATACTTAAAGCATCTGAAATTAGAATTGATTGACTCGCTTAAAGAAATTGTCTCTTCTTTCTCTGCCTTTTATTTTAATCACTGTGTCAGTCTCCCAAGCTTTCTTAGTTTTAACTTTTAAATAAAATATTTTTGACATTCAGCTATGTTCTTATGAAGATCCAAAGATAAACAAATAGGCATCAAAGCAATTGATACTGTTACAGTGCAATACCACATGTTTAGAACACCTAGAAAATGTTCACACATTTATCTAGTTAAAATTGTATTCCAGTAGTCTCATAAAATATATACATTGTTTAAAGGTTTTGTAACATCCAGTGAGCTTTTCCTAGTATGCAATGATTTCTTATTTTTTCATGAATAAAATTATTATGTATCTAATTTATATTTCTGAATATATTTACAAAACCTGACCCTATATACCTATACATCTTTATCTCCTGCCTTGAAACCACTGACCGTTCCCCATGCTTTCAGAATACATTTTAAATTTCTTGGTATAGATTCTTTTTTTTCCACTTTTTTTCTTTTTCTTTTTCTTTTTCTTTTTCTTTTTCTTTTTCTTTTTCTTTTTCTTTTTCTTTTTCTTTTTCCTTTTCCTTTTCCTTTTCCTTTTCCCTTTTCTTTTCTTTTCTTTTATTTTCTTTTCTTTTTTGAGACTGGGTCTCTTTCTGTCACTTGAGCTAGAATATAGTGGTATCATAGCTCACTGCAACCTCAAACTCCTGGGCTCCAGTGATCTTCCTACTGTAGCCTCCCCAGTAGCTGGGGCTACCACGCCTGGCTAATTTTTCTATGTAGTGTCCCAAAAGTTGCCATGCATAGGGAAAATGTGAAATTGTAGCTAAATGTACCTTTATTTACAAAATACTCATTACAAAACTTTTCCTTTGTATGGAGACTTTTGGCATACCCTGTATTTTTTGTAGAGACAAGGTCTAGCTCATGCTCAAGCTAGTCTCAGATTCCTGGTCTTAAGCAATCCTCCTTCCTCAGGCTTCCAAAATGCTAGGATTATAGGCATGAGCCACTATTCCTGGCCTCCTTTTTTAAATTGTGGTAAAATATACATAATATTTGCCATCTTATCCCTTTTTAAGTTCATGGCATAGGTAAATTCATGTTGTGCGTCTGTCACCACTATCTCTAGGACTCTTCATCTTGCAACCCAGAAACTCAGTACTCATTAAACAATAACTTCCTCCTCCCCCAAGCCCCTGGCAACTACCATTCTACTTTTTCTCTTTATAATTTGGACTATTCTAGGTACCTCATATAAATGGAATCATGCAGTATTTGTCCTTTTGTGGCTGACTTATTTCACTTAACATAATATCCCCAAGCTTCATACATGTTGTACCATATGTCAGAATTTCCTTGCTTTTTGAGGACAAATAATATTCCATTGTATGTATATATGACATTTTGCTTATCCCTTCGTCCCTCAATGGACATATGGGTTGCTTTTACATTTTTCCTATTGTGAACACTGCTGTCATGAACATGGGTGTGCAGATATCCTTTCAAGACTCTGCTTCCAATTCTTCAGGTATATACTCAGAAGTAGAGTTGCTGGATCATACAGTTATTCTATTGTCCATTTTTTGAGGAACCATCAAATTGTTTTCCTCAGAGGTGTACCATTTTACATTACCACCAACGGTGTACAAGGATTTCAATTTCTCCACATCCTTGCCGACACTTGCTATTTTCTGTTTTATTTATAGTAGCCATCCTAATGAACGTGAGGATATATTTCATTGTGGTTTTGATTTACATTTCCTTAAAGGTTAGTGATGTTGAACATCTTTTGAAGTCCTTGTTTGCTACTCATAGATTTCTTTGGAAAAAATATCTTTTTACATCCTTTGCCTAATTTTGAATTGGGTTGTTTATTTTGTAGTTGTTGAGATTTTGGAGTTCTCTCTATACTGTGGATATTCATCCCTTATTAGATATACGATTTGCAAATATTTTCCCCCTTTTTGTAGGTTGTCATTTCACTCTATTGATTGTTTTCTTTGCACAAAAGTAATTTTCATAAAGTTCAGTTTGTCTGTTTTTTTTCTTTTGTTCCCGTGATTTTTGTGTCATATCCAAGAAATCGTTGCCAAATCCAATGATATAAAGATTATGCTCTGTTTTCTTCTAAGAGTTTTATAGTTTTAGCTCTTGCATGTAAGTCTTTGATTCATTTGAGTTAATTTCTGTACATGGTGTTAGGTAAGGATCCAGCTTTATTATTTTGCCTGTGAATATCCGGTTTCCCCAGCACCATTTGTTGAAAAGGCTATTCTTTCCCCGTTACATGGTCTTGGCACCATTGTTGAAACATCATTTGACTATATATGTAAAGGTTTATTTCTGAATTCTTGATATGGCATTTTACAGCCTAATCCCAGCCTGTATGCTTAGCTTTATCTCTTTTCATGCTGCACGAAGCACCCTGTGTGTGCCACATACAGTTTTCACATGTGCAAAGAATGCTTCTGTATGCCTTTGCCCAGCTGTTTCTTATTCTGAACAAATGACAAATGTGTTTATCTTCCTTTCTTCTGGTGAATGTCCACTTATCCTTCAAAACCCAGTGCAGTGGTCTTTTTACTAATCCTTACCTATACCCTCTCTGTTCCAGGAAGAATTTACAAATCCTCCCTCCAACCATGACATGCTAGAATTTCTCTATTATAATTTGTTCTACAAGTGGCCATGTAATAATACGACCCAGCATTCATGGAGGGAGGGACTTTTCTCACTCAATTCTGAGTGATAGGATTTGACTTCAAACATGTCTGAATCCAAAGGGTAGACTCCTCATTCTACCACCCAAATCAAATGTAACATTTGTCCTCATGATGCTGCCATTGCTCAGATGCTTTAGGCAATCTTCCTTTGAAAATACCTTCAAAGCAAGTTTAGGAGTCCCTTCCTCCCCCCAAAAAACTCATTTCATTGTTATATAGTCACTCTTTATTTTTCCATCAAAAATGGTATGTTTTATATTTATTTATATTATACAGTTGGTCTCAAATGACTCTTTATGCAATTCGGATACCTCTATGAAGGAGAAAGATTTGCCACCATAAAATAATGTGATACAGGCATTAACAAAATTTATGGAGGAATAGATTTAGATGTGTTTAAAGTGGCAAAGTTTTATAGCTATTCTTTGTTTATCTATTGTCTAGTGGTTAAGACAAATAAGTTTTATCCCTGACTTATCCATTGGCTCTTTGTCAGGTTGGACAAGTATAATTTTGTTCTCTGTCTGGAAGAAGAAGATTGTCTTCTATCTTGGTCACAGTGGAATTGCAAGGTTAATGCCTTTTATCTTGAGTATAGCATTTAGCAGATTGTGGGTGCTTAATATATGTTAATAATAATGATAATAATGAATGTTGATAATTAAAGGTCTTTTATAATTACTAAATTTTCAATGTGTGTTAAATATAATTAAAGGGAAATGATTTAAATTAATATGCATGCATACAAAAGCTAGAGCTAGCCAGAGCTTTTATTTTTAGCTGCTTAACTAACATCATGCATGTGAATGCCATATTAAGAAATTCAATTATAATGGCAGTTTCAGTAGGGTCATGTATAAAGAACCTATGCATGGTTCTAAGTCAGGCAACTAGAAAGGCATCTGTTTGGGTTGAAAAACATGGTCATGGGAAGCCACAAAGGACTTTTCTAATTAGAGCTTGACCAAATGAAGTTGTGAATTGGACATCATTATTGTGATTTATCTCCATCATATTCCTATGAGCTCTACTGGGAGAGAAAAGTACTTTAAGCTGGGCACCACCCCAGAAAAACAGGTAACAAACACATCTGCCTGGAAGGTCTATAGAAGATGCAGGTGGAATAGAGAAAACAGTAATCATAAATAATAACCCAGAAAATTCAGTTTGGAGATTCATTCTTTGAATTTAAATGCTCGGGATTACTTAAGGTTATTATTTCTTAAGGTACTATAGTGGTAGTGGGACTCGAAAGCCATGAGAGGCAGCAGGCTGAAGTGGTTAAGGACATGGATTCTAAACTTGACCCAGTTCAAATCTATTAATATTAATATTGTGGATTAGATATTAAAACAGATAGCTAAAATATTTAAAAATTTAATTAAAAATAAACCCATTACATGTTGACAAAATAACATAATCTTATGAAAAATAACTATTTTCTAAAACAAAAAAATAAGTGAGGAATGTAATGTTTTACATTTTCATAGATGTCCTTAGTTTTACCACTGATTAGCTGGTCAATTTTTGTTAAGTATTTCTCTTCTTTTAGTCCCACTTTTTCCATCTATAAAATGGCGATAATAATACTACTTACCTCATAGGGCTGTCCTGAGAAATAAATGAGTAATTATTTGTAAGAATTCTTTGTAATTATAATTACAAGAAATTATAATTATTTGTGTACCATTCTTACAAATGGTAAGCACTGCATGTGTGTGTAAAATAAATACACGTGTTGGATTTGTGCCATGCATAAGAGGAAGAGCATAGAATAAGATAGCCTATAGAAGGAGGTCTGAAAGTAATCTTTTAAAAACTGAATCTGGTCAGGTTTAGCTTTAGTTTATGTAAGGCACTTAGCACACAGCTAGAAAAAAAAAAAGTTGATTTCAAAGTCGAGCATTAAAAGCGTGTTGAGTCTTTGCTTATAGAGACCATTGCAAGTTCTTTGCATTTAAAAACAAAAAAATACCCTTCCAAAGACCAACCCTTAGGGCAATATCTGACCTGCATCAATGAATCCAGCCCTGGTATTCCTCTTTTAATGTGAAATGGTTCTCTTCCTTGTAATCATTTTGTTTAAGTTGAAAACCTAAAAAGAAATATGAAAGTAGGGATTAAGCAGCAACAGGGCAATTTCAAATGGTTGAAACCTGCCATCCCTTGAAATTTTCTAGAAGCCCCTTGCCTTTGTGTGTTTCCCTGTCCTGCTCCCTCTATGTTCAATCACCTTCCTCACTGAGCAGATACCTTCTCAGTTTGTTTAAGATAAGGCTAAAACATCCTCTCCTTTTCTTATCGCTTTTCTGAAACCCTACTCCCAGGCAGAAGCATGGCACCTTGTCAGTAATATTTATAAAAGTAATGTATTATATGGCATTTGTTGAGATCAAGATGAAAGTATGTGATTGGAGGAAGCACTATTTAATATAGGCCCAGAATATCAGCAGTCAGAACAAGAGTCACATAGAGAACACAGGATCGGTGCCCTCACCTCACACACGTGTTCCTGGACTCAGATGTGCTCTGTGGTGCTCACAGAGCGGACCGTTCCCTCCTCGGCCTGCTTCCCCTCCTCCCCAAGAGTGTTTCGTACTTCTGTCCCGAACACTGGGAACACTCTCATTTATATTTATGGAGTGGAAGTGCACTGAGGGCAGGTAACGTGTTTTTTTAAATCTTTGCAGCCCAGCACTTAGCATGTGGTAGGTATTTAATAACCGATAGGCTGACAGAACAAGTGAATGAATGAATAAAAAAGAAGCAGTGGATAAGAAAATGGAAAGAAAGAATAAAATGAACAAATTCTCAGATTATGACAGGATAATTTTTCTGTAGAGAAAAGAGTTTAAAGGCAGCATTTAAGTAAAGAATAAGGTGTTTTTGAAGGTACTGTATAGTGTATTTTTTATATTTTTTGTACTCACTTTTAAATAATGAACAAATGGACTTGAATTCATTCAGCATGAAACTTATTTATATCTAGCATCTATACCTATGTAACAAAAAGAGCAGATATAGGCCTCTGAGAGTACTACATTTCTGCATTTTTAATATAGTTTAAACTTCATCTTTCCAAGTCACTTCCCATCTTCTTTCATTTTAAACATGGTTATAGTGGGGTGTGGGTGAGAGGATTTGTTTGGAAGTTATTATATTATTTATTAATATATTTATATATCATTCAACTTCAGCCTCTGATCAGTGTTTTCTTAGCAATTTTCAAATATATAATTTAATTGCCTGTCTATATTTGGGATAGTAATTATAGAAACTACGAAAATAAACATTTGAAGTAAAAATTTGAGATATCTATCACCTCAAATATTTATGAGGTATTGGGAACACTGTAATTCTTCTACCTATTTTGAAATATACAATAAATTGTACACATGTGTCAGAATATCACATGTATCCCCAAAATATATACAACAATGATAAATCAATGAAAATACAAAATAAAATACAAGAGAAATTATATATTTTATAAATAAAGTCAGCATTTGAGTTTTTCTGGATTTCTAAATCTCTTTTGATAAATAGATAAACTAGAAATTAGCCTTTGCAAGGACTAAAGGGTTCAGGTAGGAAAATGCTTAGGAGTTTGTCGTGATTCAGTGCAGAGATAGCAAAGACCTGAATTATAGCATGATCCTTTATCCACGTAAACTCTGCAATTGATATAATAATAGTTGCAAACACCCAAAAGCATGCTTATTTTTTGTCAGGCATTGTTCTAAATGCTCTAAATATGTTATTCTACCTAATCTTCATAACAACCCAGTGAGGTAGGTCCCATTTATATTCCCATTTTATTGATAAGGAAATGAAGCACATAGAGGTTAAATAAAGGTTAGCTTGTTCAATCATAAAGCTAATGTGGCAGAAATATTTAGGGAATAAAATCTATAGATCTTAGATAATGGAGTAGAACATACAAGAGATGTCAAGAATAAGTCCTGTGGTTCACATTTGGGTAGTAAAGCAAGTGGGTGTTCTACCAACTGACATATAGAACTTAGGGTCTGTTTATAGGCAAAAGTACAAGGAGCGATGCTGGAAATCAAGGAAATGAGTATCCACATCTTGAACTCACTGATGACTTTATAAGAGCAGTGTCCATAAAGGGAAGTGGGGTAAAGACTGTTTTGCTATTGATTGAGAAGAAAATTGGAGACAAAGCATTAGAAAAAGCCCTTCTGGAATTTGCAGTGACATTGAGGAGAACATACGCAGAGTTAAACTTTAAACTTTATGAACTAACAATTTAAGAACTCTTAACTTTAAGTGGCAAAAATATACCTTAAAATGGCTCAGAAAATGAGGGACATTTTTTTTGTTTCTTGAAAATGGTACATGTAATCCATAGGAGTATTGAACATCCACATCTTGGGAAGTGAGAGATGCAGCTGGGCTTTAGGAAAAACTGGAATCAGAGATCCTGGCAATTGCCTCTGCTTCACTCTTTCACAGATTTCATCACATTTACTTGTTTACCTGTGGGCCCACTTCCTCCACATATGGGAAATATACATGGCTTCTAACAACTCTAGTTTTCCCAGCCTCAAAGAAGAGCTAATTCTTTAGTAGGCTTCAGGAAAGAAGTCTGATTGGCCCAGACTGCCCTTACCCAAGCCATGGCACTTTAGATCAGCCATGGCACTGGGGGAGGGGAGGGAGTGGTCTGCAGACATTTGGTGTATGATTCCAGTGGGGGAAGAGCAGTTTCCAGTATGGGGAAAACTGGGCAGTCTTTCCCAGAGCTGTATGCCCAGAGTCAAGGGCAAGTATGAATAATCAATAATGGCAGTGAGTGCTGTAAGTTCAGAGAAGAACTCGGTGCTGGGTGGTCAAGGGGGCTTCATGGAGAAAGATGGCTTGATGTAGGCATTAAAGGAAGGGTAGGCATTTGATAAGCATGGTGACTTCAGTGAAGAAAATTCAAGGCAACAAGGATATGTAAGTAGCATTGGACAGAGGCAGACCTTTCTGGGCAGAGTAGAAGAATTCTGAATGTACTGCTTCTTAAAAAGTAATCAAAAGACCGACCGCTTGCCCCAGAAACACAGGAGTGGCTTGCAGAAATGCCAATTCCTGGGCTGCAAGCCAGTCTGTTGAATCAGAATCTTTGAGAGTGGAGTCCAGGGAATCTTCATCTTAAACAAGTATCCTTTATGATATGCAATCTCCAGTGTAATGAGAGGAAAGTGTGAAATTGGGTTCTAAAGAAAATGCTGAACCTGGCCTTTGGAGGGCAAGCTGCCTGGGCACCAGGAGATAGGGTCAGCTATCAGATGTCTGCATTGGTATGGAAAGGGAATCTCTTAGAGGCATAATCTTCGTTAATTTATTCAAAGATGCTGTGGATCCAGTGAAAAGTTCACAATATATATGACAAATTAATAAAAACAAGAGTTGTGAAAAACAAGTGAATTGTAACATTTTGCATGAAATTGTGAAGTTGTAAAAGCTGAAAAAAAAAAAAAAAACAAAAACAGCCCAAAACAAGCAGTAAAATGGGACATACTGTTGAATAGGAGAGGAAAGGAGTGATGAACATAATGCAAAGGACGTTTTTGTTGCAGTAGAATACTTTGACATGGCCATAAAGATATTCTGACATAATACATAATTTAAAACATAAGCACATATTTTTATTCATCCTTGGATATGGTTTGTTTGCTTCCACCAAAATTCTTGTTGAAATGTAGTCCCTGATATGGCAGTGTTGGGAAGTGAGACCTAGTGGAAAGTGTTTGGATCAAGGGGACAGATCCTTCATGAATGGCTTGGTGCTATTCTGGTGGTAGTGAGTTCCCATGAGAGTGAATTGTCATACAACCAGAATGCTCCTTGGATTTGCTCTCTCTCTGCCCATTTCTGCTTCCTCTTTGACCTTCTCCACCATGTTATGACCCAGCCCTGAAGCCCTCACCAAAAGCCAGGGCCATGCCCTTGAACTTTCCAGCCTGCAGAACCATGAGCTAAATAAACCTGTTTTTTTTTTTTTTTAATAAACTACCAATTCTCAAGTATTCTGTTAAAGCAACAAAAAGCAGACTAAGACATTCCCTATTTGATAAATCATATCTAGTATCATCACCAGCTTCATTGAACAGGTAGACAAAACAATAACAACAACAAAACCTAACCATCTCCCTAGAGAAAAGAATTATGTCTCAGATGGGCCATGGAAGGAATAATTTAGGACACAGACTCCCTTGTGTCTGGAAAAGTTAATGTATCTCAAGTAACGATTATTAGCTGACATTCACTAAATGTTACAAACAGACAAAATCTCCCCCACCCCAGCCCCTGTGCATATTTTTCCTGTTCTCAATTTGAGGTACAAATCTTGATCTGATTGTGTTGAACAGAAAAAGCCACCCTTTTAGCATTTCTTTGTCTGGCAAGAGTCGGTTGCATGGTTAACATCACACTTGAAGAGAAAATGTTTCTGATAAAGCAGTTAAGATAGGTGCCTTTTTCCTGAAAGTTAGTAATGTTCTGACTCTTGTGGAAGGCTGTATTGATAGAGGAATCAGTGAAGCAGAAAACTCTAAATCACAGATAATTCTGGTCATTTCTACCTGAGTTAAGAATGTGATGTGTTCAATAGCAGCAAATATTTACTGTAGGCTGGCATCTGGGAAACCTACCTTCTGGTCTAAACTTAGACATGGAATCCTGTTGCCTTGGAGAATTTACTTTTCCAGGAACAGTTTCTTCATCTGTAAAATGAAAAAATGGCATAGTTAAAATAGGAGCTCTCATATGGTAATTGGTGGGAATATAAATTGTTGTAACACATTTAGATATCATCAGTAATCTTAATTCTCAGTGTATGAATTTATAATGAGAAAGCATGTTTTTCCACTTTTTAAATTTTTTATTGTTTTTCTTCTAGTTCTAAATCATTTAGATTATAAATTATTTAAATTATCATTTAAATGACATTTATTTTCAGATTTTGCCATCTTTTTCAAGTGGCCAAAAATACATGGAAACAATTGAACCTGGCTTGGAGGTGGTCCTCGATCACAGGCATGAGGGGAGGGGAGGTTGTACACCTGAACAAAACTAGGGGTTCTAACAGAAAGGGAAATATAACAACATGAAACTATCTCAATAGAAAACCAGCAGTCTTCTCTTTGGTCACCAAATATTTCTTTACATCTATTTTTTTTCTGTTGTGTTTTCTTTTTTTAAAATTTAATTTAATTTCAGAGTATTACAGAGGTACAAATTCTTTGGTTACATAAATTGCCTTTGCACCACTCGCTTCAGAGCTACAAGTGTGCCTGTCCCGCAGACAGTGTGCACCGCATCTATTACCTGTGAATTTATCCATCCCCTCCCCCTTCCCACCTGCCCAACACTCTATGAATGTTACTTCCCACATGTTTGCGTAAGTCTTGATTGATTAGTACCAATTTAATGGTGAGTGCATGTGGTGTTTATTTTTCTATTCTTGTGATACTTCACTTAGAAGAATGGGCTCCAGCTCCATCCAGGAAAATATAAGAGGTAGTTCACCATTTTTTTAACAACTGAGTAGTACTCCATGGTATCCATATACCACATTTTATTAATCCACTCATGTATTGATTCGTACTTGGGTTGTTTCCACATCTTTGCAATTGTGAATTGTGCTGCTGTAAACATTTGAGTGCAGATGTCTATTTTATAGAATGTCTTTTCTTCCTTTGGGTAGATACCCAGTAGTGGTTTCAATTGTGGTTTCAGTTTGTATTTCCCTGATGATTACAGATGTTGAGCATTTTTCATATTTTTGTTGGCCATTAGTTTATCTTCTGTTGAAAATTATCTCTTCATGTCTTTTGCCCAATTTTTAAGGGGGTTGTTTAATTTTTTCTTGCTGATTTTCTTGAGCTCTTTATAGATTCTAGTTATCAGCCCTTTATCAGATGTGTGGTGTACAAATATTTTCTCCCATTCTGTAGGTTGTCTGCTTACTCCAATGATAGTTTCCTTGGCTATGCAGAAGATTTTTAATTTGATCAGGTGCCATTTATTTATTTATGTTGTTGCTTTGATTGATTTGGGGGTCTTATTTGTAAATTATTTGCCTAGGCCGATGTCTATAAGAGTTTTTCCAACATTTTGTTCTAGGATTCTTATGGTTTCATGCCTTAGGTTTAAATCTTTTATCTATCATGAGTTGATTTTGGTGAGAGGTGCAGATCCTGTTTCAGTCTTCTACATGTGGCTATCCAAATTTATCAATTCTTTCAGTAAATGTAAATGGCTTGAACTGCCCACTGAAGAGACATAGGCTGGTTGAATGGATAAATATATACAAATATGTATGGATGAATGGATAAATATATACAAATATCTGCTGTCTTCAGGAAACACATCCAACCCACAAGGATTCATTCAGACTCACGGTGAAGAGATGAAAAACAATATTCCATGCAAATGGAAACCAAAGAAAGCTGCTGTTGCAGTTTTCATATCAGATAACTTAGTATTCATATCAACAAAAGTAATGAAAGGCAAAGACGGTCATTATATAATGGTAAAGGGAACAATTCAAGAAGAGATAACAATTTTAAATATTTATGCACCCAGTGCAGGTGCACCCAGTTCATAAAGCAAATCCTACTTGATCTAAACAAAATGATAAACAGCAACACTGTAATAACTGGAGACTTCAACACCCCTCTAACAGAACAGGTCAGATCCTTCAAACAGCAAATAAAGAAACAATGGACTGAAACAGAACTCTAGAACAAATGGGCCTAACAGACCTCTACTGAGCATTCCACCCTAAAACCACTGAATATACGTTCTTCTTATGTTTATGCTTATCGGTTTTCTTTTATTGTTATGGGGCATGTGTTTAAGGAAACTTGTACAGAGTCATACTTATATTTTCTAATTTTATTTATATTAAGTTTTATTTTTATATTTGTCTTTAATTCACTTACACATTTTTAACTGGTATGAATAGGGATTTTTATATTAATTATTATAGTGCTATTTAAAATAATAAATTTTATTTATCAGCGGATAATATTTCTCCTTTTATCACTGGCAGCATTGTATTCCATCAATACATTTTCTGATGTGCAGCCTCCCTTGCGTTTTTATGGCCATCTATCCAGACCTCCTCGGCCATGATGTAATCTGTATTGTATATTGCTGAATTCAATTTGCTAATATTTTACTCATGATATTATTGTCTGTGTAACTGGGATAGTTCTGAATTTCTTATTCCTTTTCTCAGAATATTATGGGAGTACAAACATTTTGGTTATATAGTTTGCTCTTGTACAGATTGAGTTCTGTATTTTTATTTCTTGCATTGTCCTTGTTTGGTTATGGCTTTAAGGTTGATGCCTTACATACCCTATGTAAGTTTTACAAAATGAGTGGGGAAGCTTTTGCTGTGTTTTCTCCCATTCTCTGAAACAATTTGTATTTAGTATTGGAATTGTATTTTTTATAAATTCATCTGTTCAGTCTGGGACTGTATATGTGTGTTTGGGGGTAGAGCAGGGCTTATTCAGATCTTCTGTTTTGCCTAGATGAATTCTGCTGTGTTTCCAATTTTTAAAATCTCCATATATTTATTTATATTGTCTTATGTTTTCAAATAATCTCTGCTTTATGTGTAGTTATGTTCTCCACCTATCCCCAATATCATTAATTTGTACATTTTTTTTGTTTTTTAATTTTTTCTTCTTGTCTAATCTTATTGGAGATTTGTCTATAGTATTAGTTTTTAAAAATTATCTTCAGGGAAACACCTTTTAATTGGTTGATACCCTCTATTCTTTCTTTTTCTATTTTATTGACTTCTGTTCTTATTTTCTTAATTCTATTTTAGTTTTAAGTAGAATTAGACTAGAGAAAAAAATGAGGATTTTTCTTTTGTTCTTTTTCTAGCTTCTTGTATACGTGTTTTCATTTTCTTGTTTTACATAAATGCACTTAAAATTTGTTTGTTTCTAATCAAAACATAGCTATTACTGTAGCTGTGTCCCCTAATTTTTGATGCATAATATGTTCATTTGTTATTCACTTCTCTTCCTCTTTACCCTATGAATTATTTAGTAATACATTTTAAAGCTTGTGAACATATGATTCTATACCCATTGCTAATTTAATTTCACTGTGTACAGATAAAGCGATTTATGTAATACTCATTTCTTGAAATTGTGATATTTTGTGATCTAGTGTACGATTTTATAAAAGTTCAATGTGTAATTAAAATGAATGCTTATGTCCTACCTGTTGCTCTGTTATCTCAAGCTTTTTCATTTTGTTGTTCAAATACTTTGATATATCTACTTTTTTTTTTTGGTGTGCCCTATCTGCCGATTTCTGATAGAAATGTACTGAAGTTTCCCAGTATGGCCACAGATTTTTCAAATTTTCCTTCTAATTTTGTGAGACTTTTGTCTATATATGCTGAGGATGTTTTTAGTTGTCTACAGTTCATGATTATGCTGTCTTCTTGATTAATTCCTCCTTTTGTTTGAAGTTTCTTTATCCATAATAGTAATTTTCAATTAAGTTCCATTTTGTCTAATGTATTTGCAACCACTGTTTTGTTTTAGTTAGAATTTTTCTGGTATATTTTCCTATCCCTTTGTTTTCAACTTCTCAGTGTGGTTTTAGCATTGGCATGTCTATTATATAAAGGGGCATTGAGAAAGTGTATTTAAAAGTCCAGTCTGATAATCTATGTATTTAAATAGATTAGTATATTTAAACTTATTGTGATTATTGATCTATTTTGGTTTTATTTGTATTGTACTGATAGGCTTTTTTCCCCCTTCTATTCTATTTGTTTCAAACCTGTAAGTTTTATTTGTTTCTTTGCTTATTACTCAAAAATTTTAGCATAGGTACATTATATTATTTTTCATGGCAAAGAAATTTGAAGTAGATTATAAATACTGTAATGCAACAGGCAGAATTGACTGAAACAACTCTGGG
Source organism: Lepilemur ruficaudatus (assembly GCA_963574885.1). Lineage (NCBI taxonomy): Eukaryota > Metazoa > Chordata > Mammalia > Primates > Lepilemuridae > Lepilemur > Lepilemur ruficaudatus. The sequence continues at coordinate 73,118 of CAUYRT010051034.1, forward strand.
GGCCTACCCTGTGTTGTCTGAAAAATAAACTGGCTAGGACCAGAGCCCTCATCCTTAGCCTAAGAGAGAGGAGCTGCATGTAAACTCAGCTTCAAGGGGCGAGTGGCTCCCTGGCACCAGCAGCAGACACAGCTAATTCCCACAGTCCTCACAATCTCGAAGTGCAGAGGTAGCTGGCCTTTGCAGAGCACCTCAGTACACAGCTGATAGCTACACTCTGCACTGTCTGGTGCCAGGCTGCTCATTTATTCCTTCACTCACAAGGCTATTCTCACACTCACCCTATAAAAAGTAAGAGTAATGGTTGGTACAGGCCATGTCCTGTGATGCCCACCCATGGCATGTCCAGCAGAACACCATGATCCCTGCTCATCCTTCCTTGGGGTCACAAGAATGATCAAGGAACCTATGCTCTCTCTTCTTCCTGCCCCCAGCTTTAATTTCCCCAAGCCTGTTCCTTAACCCATTCCCTGTGCAACTGTGAAATCATCCTCAGCTCTGTCGTTCAGTAAGTGGTAACTACAAAAAGACCTACTTACAAGACAGAAACCATGACATACAACCTCTAAAGCTTAAATATGTATCTCAAAAAGTACGTATCTTTTCCTATATTGTAAATTTAACATTCTCATGCCTAATGAAATTAACGGTAATTTTTAATGTCATCTGATACTTAATCGACAATAGAATTTCCCCAGTTGTCATCCACCTGTTGTTTTAAATAGGAATTTAGTCTAAAATCACACATTGCACCTAGCTGCTATGATTTTTACATCTATGTAATCTTTGTGCATGACACCAACTTGCAGAAAACCAACCAGTTATCCTTGAGTAGGTCACTTTTTATGAATTTGATTGCTTCCTTGTGAAGTCATTTGGGTTGTCCCTCTAGTCCCAGTAGGTTCTGTTAACTGGAAGTTATATCCACAGGCTTGATTAAATTTGGGTTAAATATTTCTAGCAAGATTACATCATGGGTGATATGTACTTCTTATGTATCAGATCAAAAGACTCACAATATCTGCTTTGTTTTGTTTTTCACCATTAGTGACCTAAATTTGATTATTGGGTTAAGGTGGTAACAACCTCATCTCCCCATTGCAAACATGAATTTGTTTTACTTGAAACCAGAAATAATCATTTATGAGCTAACTTTGGCACTATGTCAGAGTTACTGTCAATAGTTTTGATAACTGACAATTTTATACCAAAATAATAATTTCATTAAGTTTTGTAATATAATAATTTTTAATTATTTCATCTCTTCCACATTTGCTAGCAATTTTTCATTATAGCATTTTCCACAGCTTTCTATATCTGGGGCTATTTGATTACCCTGAAATATAGTGCATACTAGTAGTGTAGGAAAATGCTCAATTTTTTGCTTTAAATGGCTAATTTTCAAGATAAATAATTTGCTTCCTAGAAGTGTCAAGTGGTGACTAATGGCTTCTCTCTGGCTTCTTTCTTGAGTATCACTACGGACTCAGCCTTTCATGAATGTAGTGTGTTCTAATCACTTATGATCATCCTTTCTGATGCCTTAGCTTTGGTGAGGGGAAACCCCTTCTGACTAGCTTCTGGGTTCTTGATATGACTGTATTAATTTTTACAGACCTCTTTGCTTTTCCAAGATCATGGTCTACCTTCCTTGTCCCACATTTGGCATCAGTCTTCTCTACAGAGATCTATGGAGAATGGTACTAAAGACCAAAATCTAGTCCTAGGTGTACACTTTGTTCGTGAAAATACATTACTTCGACATCATACTCTGGCCATAATTAGAAAATATGTGAGTATATCCATTTAAAATCTTGAGTTCAAATCAATAATTCAGTTTCAGCACTGAGTTTAATTTGACTTTCTAATTGCTTCTCTTTCACACTGAAAAGTCTTGATTGCTATTAACTTTAGCATACTTACTCATTTGATTTATCCTACAATTTAAAAAGTTTCAAATAACAGCGTAACTATTACTACCAACAATAAAAGATGTTTTACCAAAGTGTTATGATCTAAAGTCATATGAAATAAATCTTTTCACTTTGTGGTATATCATGTATATAACACATATACATGTGTGCATATAGAGATACCCACATACATGCACATAGTAATTTTTAAAATGAATTTTTATTATCCAGAATTTGTCTTCCTAAACACGACAGCCACTTTTGCACTCTCCACTAACTTGTTAGTCCTCTTGTGCCTCTTGTTGTTGTTGTCTATAGAAGTAAGTTTTATCTTTTTTCTAAAAACTCAAAAAACTGGTCATTAACATTTTAAACAGATTTATCAATCTGTTTGAACAATTTTTTTGTGCTTGTGTGGTTGATGTGTTCCTATGAATTGATTTCGTAAAAAATGCTGAAGTAATTTAACTATTTTTACAAGAGAGAAAATATGAAAAATGGTTTGAATTTCTGAAGATGCTTTTGATTTGCCCTAATTCTTAAATGATATTATAATTGGCTATAAAATTCTAGGTTTCCAGCTGCTTTGCTATAAAGCTTTAAAGATATTATTTCATTATCTGCAGCATGTATTATTGTTGATCAAATCTTATTGTCTTTGCTTGGTGGGTGGTACATATTTTCTCTTCCTTTTTGATGCTTTCACTTTCAATATGTTTTCTTTATTTGATACTAAAGGTTTAATTTTAACATGAAAATTCATGTTTTCTATTATGAAAATTTATCAGCTGTTACATTTTCAGCATTTCCTCCCTTTTCTTCTTTTGGCCTTCTTTCTAGAAATTCACTGGCACCACTCGACCCATTCTAGAGTCCAGTAAATCGATGACTTGGGCCCCACTCACCACTTTGTTTTTATTCAATTTTCAGGTTTACTATGATGTTTGTTTTTTGTCGAGCCAAGCTTATCTTTAGGTTTCTTCTTTTTATGGTTTATTTTTTTCCTGTATGTTTTAAGCAGTGGTGGCATTAAATTCTGACTATTCTGCTACTACTTCACTAGAAGTCCCTAATGAAATTTTTTAAATGAAAGAAGTGGAATGAAATAAATTTCCAATTTCTCTTTTATTACAGAATGAGTGCTGTGCATTATTAATGGACATAAAGCAAAGTCTTTTAATTGTGTAAGGCACCTATACTTTTGATCTTTATTAACATTTTAGCTATAAATCATGAATTCCTATTTATATGTCTTCTTATAAACATTTGTAGTCTCACATAATAATGAACATTGCATTTTTAATTAATTTATCTTGTTATAAAGAATTAAGTTCTAGTTTGCAGATAGTATTTCTGTCATTAATCATAGATATTAAATAATATGTTCAAGAATTCTACATTAAAAGACTGTCTACATTTTTATAAACTTGTTTGGATTTAATTAAAATAATTCAGGCTACTTATTAAAGTATAAGAAGAGAAAATCAAATTTTATTTCATATTAATGGTTCACAGTAATGACACACTTTAGATATTTTAAGGTCTAAATAACACATTTTTTGTAAAAAAAAATTGTTTTAAACAGGAAAATTGAACATAAGAAAATAGCATCCTTCTCTGTAACTACACTCATTTACAATTTTTAAAAAAATCATTCATGTTACTCACTATGGCCATATTTCTTTTTAGTTATACTCATTCTAGTATAACTAGACATTTGAAAAACAATGTCATCAGATAGATTAAAATTAAAATTTTGTGTCTGAAAGTCAAACCATTAGCTTACTGAGGATAGAAATATCCTGTTTTTCTTTGATGTGCTTAGCATTATGTGGTACATAGTAACTGCAGAAACTAAATTTCAGAAGGATTAAGTCATTTTCCTAAGTCCTGACTACTTTAATAAATTTTAAGATATCTTTTAAACATTTATACTCTGTCCATGAAATCTAACACAAATATTATTAGCAAAAATCTAGTTAGTGGAAAATAAAGGACTAAGATTTAGTTTTCCTGGTTACTATTCGAATCCCTTTTCTTTTGCCACAGAGTTGAGTAAATTGTTATTTTTATAAATAAAAATTGGCTGCTTTTAAAAAAATTAAGTATAAAATAAAGCTATTTTCTTCCCCTTCTGTGTAAATAGTGGTTTTTCAGTAACTCAGGATGTGTTTTAAAAATCACCATCTTTTTACTGAAAGGTTGTGTTAGTCTATATAAAGAAGATTGGTTCTGGTGGTATCTTGCTGTGGTAAATTTTGAAAAGATGTCAAAAAACTTGTCTTACTTGCTTTGAAGTAAGAAACCAAGATAAAACTAAAGTAAAATTAAAAGGAGCTTAGACAACATTTCATCTCATGCTATTTTGGGGGATGGGAGGAAGTCCAAATGTATATAGTAACCTTGTGTCTTGGTAGTTAAGTCTGTAGACATTATCAAATCAATCTAAATTGAGTTAGCATATACGTGGTAGGCAGAAACTGGTAGAAATTAGTTTATCTTCCCCAGACTCTTTCTGTTTTCTTTGTACAAAGTAGGATAAACTCATTTTTAGACCTGATTAGGTTTCTTTGTTGCCTTTTTCCCCCTTCCCTAAAAGGGCAAGGATTGTCTATATTTTGTTTGATTCCCATCAAGTGTTAGAACAGGAAACCATTAAAAAGCCCGAGGTACATGTATGACATCTGTAGCTATTACTGGAAAGATAAGTTGAATACAAAACCTGAAACATTTCCAAGTAAGGAATATGGGCAATGATCTCTAATGTTTTTTAGTTTCACTGGTTATAAACAGCAAATTAAAGCTATAGGGATGATCCTCATAATATACATACATGTGAGTGACCTAGTCTAAAGATATTTCTCTTTATTTTATTAACCTGGTCTGTAGAAAATGCACTTCAATTCCATTAGAAAAACAGTAAGGCTGTTGCATGGCTACTCTCAGTGGGCATTTTAGGAGCTTGTTTGTTTTCAATACCTATTGTTTCTTTTATTTAAATGTGGACTTTTTTTCCTGGTTGGATACATTTATTCATAGAGCTTCTCATTTATAAGCTTAAATCATATTCAGAATACTTGTATCAAAAATGCTTGACTCATATAGCACTTTCTGAAATAATTGTGCTTCTCTGCAAAATTTCTATTTGAATGAAAACAAAGACCTACTTATTACAAAAAAAGATTTTGAAATGACTTTTATTTCATTGATTTTTATGCTAAGAATTATATATATTATGTAATATATTTGCATATGTCAAGGGTTTTCCACTCACTTGAACTCTTCAAAGATGCTAATTGGTGAGGGAATCATCTAGTTCTCTCTGGAGGAATTTGAAAGCAGAATTTAGAATTAGTTTATGTAACAATTTAAGAAAAACCATCATGTGTCATCTACTGCCTATTCCATCCAAGATAAACAGCAACTTATCTTCACAGAAAGCAGAGCTGACTTAGTTGCTCTGCCCTCTGTATCATTCCTGGTGAAAATACTGTGATCAGGTGAGCTCTTAGTAATCATGGCTGTCTGATGTGTCAAAGAGGTTTATTAAAACTCTGCAGCAGCTGTGGCATAGTAGAGTCCTCTCCATCACTGTGCACCAAGAAATCTACAAATGTTCAGAGTATGGCTTTTCTTTAAGCTGTAAATGGCGGCACCCAAAGACCCAGGCTGCCCTTCTGTTTCGTGTACAAAGGAAAAAAGAAAGGAAAAAAAAGAAGGAAAAAGAAGGAAAAAAGAAAAACCAGCTTTCCAGTTTAATCCTTAATAATAACAATCTTCCAAGATTTCATATTTTCCCAGGTCATTTAGACAAATGTTACTCTACATCGAAATATAATTAAATGATACATTATCAGTTTAAATTGCATTTTTGGTGTATTTTTTCAGAATAATTGTGATTTATGGAGCTGCTGACTGCTTTTATAATTGTTAAGTGTTCTGTAGCTCACTGAATGTTTTTAACTTTGTTCTAGTGCCCAGAGGCAAAAATTGAAATGGGTACAATTTTATAAATCAAACTCATTAATAAATAATTTTTTCATTTTAACTCTGGAATAAAGAGAACCATATACGATGGTCTTTTTAAAACATTACTACTTATAATTTGATGTGGCTCTAAATGGAGCATTGTATCTAATATATTGTTATGAGACCATTCTTTCTAGCCCTATAGGTATTTTACACCAAATTTCACAGTGAAAGGAGTATTCCAGATCATCTAGAAAGTCAGACAATGGATTTTATCTTATACTATTTTCTTCCGTAAATGTAGAGGCTCTGTACTAGTAAACTTTCATTCGTGGAGAGATGAATTATTGAGTACAATGGCTGAATGCTCCTGTATGAAAAATGTTTAAAATTCATATTCAGAAAGTACAAGTTAGCTTAGTAACATTCTAATTCACCCTAAAAATAAGAAAGGAATATCCCACACATATATTAAGAAACATTCCTATACCTGTAGAAGTTAAAAGTTCAGCCTAGCTCCAAGAAAATGAGAAACTCCACCTCTTTTATAAGTTGCAAAATTATTTCTATATTTACTCTTTATAAGAAATAAATTAAAAGATGTTGGTCCTAGTTTCCTTACTTTTATGAGAATGCTTAATAGATTATTTTTCTGATATAATAGTGAAAATACCCAGCACACTCCAAAGTAACATTTTCCTTGACCTCTACAGTTACACTTCTTTCATAAACACATACTTTTTCTCTGTATTGTACCAAACTATGTATTGTATTCAAACTCTGTATTCAAACTATGAATCAAACTTTAATCATGATTCTAATCCTTATACTTAACAAAACTGATATTCATCTTAAGTAAATATTTCTAAAATACCCCATGACACCAAGGAACAGCTGCTTATAATTACTTAAAGCTATGAAGTTATGTAATAGTATTTTATTATAGGAAAACTTTTAATTGTATAACTAACAGTGAACATCATAGTAATTAAATTTGTACAGTGTCCTGTGTTTTATGAGAAAACTTTTTTCTTTAAACCTTCAATTTTACCTAACTTCATGATACTGAATGCTTCTGTTTGTAATTGCTTTGTAAAGTTGTAAAAAATAAGGGGGGGGGATGAGAAAGTTAAAAATTAAAAATGTGACTGTCACATAGCTTAAGTTACTTGAGATTCTTTTTTCCCTTGGAGACAGTCTCAGTCTGTCCCACTGGGTAGGGTGCAGTGGTGGTGTCATTGCCCAAACTTCTAGGCTCAAGCAGCCCTCCTGTCTTGGCCTCCCACAGTGCTAGGATTACAGGAAGGAGTGAGCCACTGGCCAGGCCTCACTTGAGATTTTAAATATCCCAATCTGCAGGGCAGCTTTAAAGCTGTCTGCTTAACCAAAATCTCAGTTGGCTGATTGTTATAATACATAACTAAATTCATGCAACTAACAAAATAACTGAAGCCAGTCAAAAATGTCATTCACCAGTGACCAATCCCATTGATTGGCTGTTGACTTCAAGAATATCTAAAACTTCTGACTTACATATTGTATCTTGTTACGTTAATTACCCTTTCCATATTTAGAACCATATCCTAGGAGATACAGATTGAGTTCCCTATCATTTGCAGTATAATACATGTTGTTATAAATGTTAACATACTTCAAATTCAATAGATACAGTTTAGGGCTTCCCAAAGTATGGGAAGTATGTTCCACAGATTTCCGGAACAGCGGTCTCCAACATTTTTAGCACCAGGGACCAGTTTCATGGAAGACAATTTTTCCTCCAGCCGGCAGGGGCAGGCATGAGATGGGACTTGGAGGATGGAGCTCAGGAGGTGATGTGAGAGATGGGGAGCAGCTTTAAAACAGTTGAAGTTTCTCTGGCTCACCTGCCACTCACCTCCTGCTGTGCTGCCTGGTTCCCAACAGGCCACAGACTAGAACCTTTTTGGCACCAGGCACCAGTTTCATGGAGACAGTTTTTCCATGGATGGAGGAGGGGAGAGATGGGACAGGAGGCGAAGCTCAGGCGGTGATGGTATGTGTCCTGGTTCCTAACAGGCTGCACAGTCCACAGCCCAGGGTTCAGGATGTAGCTCTAGAAGATGATCCTGGGTAGAATAAGATTGGGAAATGCTACATACTATATTCCTTCCATTGGGCTCACAATATAGCAAATTTAAAATTCTGACAAGTGTTACATAAAGAAATTTGTTTAATTTAAACTGCTGTTTCCCAAATTTATTTGACCACAGGACCCTTTTTGCAAGCACCATCCATTAATATCCCATGGGAGACGTTCTGAGAATTACTCGTCATGTCACATCTCATTAATAGCAACAAAAGACAACCCTAAATTTAATCCACCAATCACACATGGTTTGGTTAATTAATTTTTTAAAAATATTGAAGTTTAGATTGACAGGTGAGTAGGGAAAAAGGGAAGAAATAGTATTGTCATTTCTGAAAAATGTCCATAATCATTGTGCTTGAAAAGGCCCAGAGCTTGGGGACTTGTCTTCCTTTGGGACCTTGAACAAACTACCCTTGCTTGACCTTGTTTTGCTTGTTTATCAGTTGGGAGTGTCAGGCAGCCTCCCTTTGAGTTCTCAAATTTCACGTCTCAAGGCTGAATTTCTGTTTCTTTTCTTTTCCGTATTTAAGACTCCGGGCCTGAGATAAAAGATGGATAACAGCAATTCAGTCAATACTCTCTTTACTATACTCTATTAATATTTTGCTGACTATTTCATTGGACAGATGCAAGAATTCTTCACTCTGTAGTTCTGTGAGTGATCTCTCTTACTTGAAGAAGCCAAAAATGAGGAGCCATGCTCTTCACCCACATTTTTAATGAAATGTTATATGATTTCCGAGTAAATTGAAACCAGTTCAAAGATCTCTTGGAGAATGGGTGGGAGATGGTTGAGAGAGAATCGCAATGAAGAAGTTTGGAATGAATATACCCTGCAGGATTTTTGATTATAGAAAACAGGAACATCAAGGAATAACATTTATTTAAAAAAGAGATTGTTCAATTGAATACCCACATTGTTAATAATCACCTTCATAGCTTCTGATTTTCCTATTAAACAATAAAAGACAGTTGGCCATAGGAATTTTAGCACTGGAGTTTGAAAGTACATTTAGGAATAGGACATGTGATAACTTCAATGACTCTTTTAATGGAAAATATTTATTTGCATTTGTCACAAATTAAACCTAACAATTAAAATTGTACCCTCTAATTCTTGACTTAACAATTAGAGGTGACTTTATTGTGATTTTAATCCTGGATAATTAGTTAATATATATATATATAACATGCGTGGCATTCCAAATAGGCAATTTATGTAATGAAGAGTGAAGTATATTTTATTTATGAAAAGGCGCTTTTCCATGGTTAAATGTTTAACCTGAATTAATTAGGAACCTTGAGGATTTTAGTTAACCAGTTAAGGCATTGAAAACTCTGAATGAGTATTCATAATTTAGCTTTATTCCTAATATTAGAAGTGACAGAGCAGTTTAGCATTTTAGGTTCACTCTGTGGCTATTGCAGCATCATACTCCATAGTTCTTACTGCACAATTTTCCTTTTATGTTTTCAGGTGAGAATATTTCTTTTGTAAAGATGGGTCAAAGATCCACTTTTTTTTCTTAGTAATTCCCTCTTTCTCCTACACAAATGAATGTCATACACAAGTATTATACCAAGGTAGAAATTCAAAGTAAATGTGAATTCATTAATTTAAACTTGTAGTATTTTGCTTACATTCACCTTTGTGGGGTTTTTTAATCCATAGAGTGTGTTGACTATAAAACATGTCTATAAAATCATTGACATCGTTTGCATCAAGAGCTGGAGTCTATGTCCTCTCTCCTTGAACTGGACTTGCATTAGTGACTCACTTTTAACGAATAGCATGGAGCAGACATTGTGTGACTTCTGAGACTAGGTTGGAAAAGGCCACACATGGAGCTTCCACCTGATTCCCTAGGGCACTCACCCCGAGGGAGGGAAACCAGCTGCTGTGAGAAGTTCCATTACTCTGAGTCCACCTAGCTGGGAAAGCCATGTGCAGACAACCTGGCTGACAGCTATAGCAGAGCTACTAGCTCCCAGCTAGCATCCACCACTAGCCAAGTGAGTGAGTCCTGCTAGATGCCCAGACCTTTGGAGCCTTGACAGCAGCCCAAGCCTACTTCTGACTGCAACCTCGTGAAAGACCCAAGAAAGAGCTCCCCAGCTTAGCCCTTCTGGAACTCCTGACCCAGGAAATCTGTGAGATGTGAATAAGTGCACATATGATTTTATACCACTCAGTTTTGGGATAATTTGCTATGCAGAAATAATAAACAGAACAAGTAGGTTCGATAAATTGCGTAGATCTGTCCTTACATGATATATTTTAAAAGATAATCATGATATTTTAAAGTTATTTTATCTCAAAGAGCTATGCTAACTATATTACCTTGTGTCTTAGTCTGTTTGTGCTGCTATATATAGCCTGAGAATGGATAATTTATAAAAAGCAAAAATTTGTGTCTCACATTGTTGGAGCTGGGAAGTCTAAACTCAAGGTGCCAGTAGAGCCTATGTCTGGTGAGGGCTGCTTTCTGCTTCCAGGGTTGCACCTTGTTGCTGTGTCCTCGTGGGGCAGAAGGCAGAAGGGATAAAAAAGAAAAAGGGGCAGAAAAGGCTTAGCTTGTTCTCTCTAGCCCTTTTGTACGGTATTGATCCATTCATGAGGGCAGAGCCTTCATGACCTATCACCTCCCAAAGGCTGTATTTCTTAATACTCTTGCTTTGGGGATTAAGTTTCAGCATGAATTTTGGAGGGTATACACACATTCAAGGGGACCATAGTACCTTCTGAGAACAATCTTTAGAAATTAGTAATATATTCTTCTAACTATATGTAAGTTATTGTGTACTGATAATGTAAATCATACTTCAAACTAAAAATATTTAATAAAATATGCTAATGTGAAAATTAATGTGCTACAGAGTTTAATTTCATTTTCATTGAATTATAAAATCACAATAAGTTGCCTTAGTTTATATTCAAGGATTCTAAGAGATTCTCTGCTTGTACTTTACTGACCAAAAATCAACTTTTTGCCAATAAGTTCTACTTGATGAGCAGTGGTATAAAATTTAGAACTCTTCAGACCTTTGTTCAGAGTCTTTTACTTAGTTTATGTACATTTTGACTAGTATTTTTATTGTAGAAGTGATATATGCACATGCTTAAAACTTAAATGATACCCCAAAAAAGTGAGAAATCAGCCTCCCTGCCTCCTATTCAGTCTGAGTCCCAGAGCAAACCACTGCTCACAGTGGATGCTTTTACATTTTTTTAAGGTGGCTATAATGTAACTTCAAATTAACTTTTATATGTATCCCCCTGTTTCTTTGCTTGTCAACTGTGTGCAGTATCTACTCTCGACTCCTTGCTATCATAGACAAGGAATTTCATGGACTTACGTTACCTCCCTCCTCCCTTTCACCTCCTCTACTTCCTGATTATTACGTATAATTTTCAGGTTAATGGTTATCTTCAGACTAATGGTTGCCTTTATAGCTTTAAATGATATACTTAAACATATATGTCTTGATTTACACACTACAGCCAATATTTCTTATACTTTGATGTGAAAAAAGGAAGGAATTAGAATAATTTTTCTTTTTTTTCTTGATTCATCACTCTATTTGTATGAGTCCATTATTTTCATTTAAAAATCTGTGTGTATCCATTCTACTGTTGATGAATATTTGAATTATTTCCACTTTGGGATTATCAATAATGCTGCTATGAGCATTCTTACACTTACCTTTGGTACACGGATGTATTATATAAATGTTTTAAGTTTATAATTAAATGCGGCATGCATGATACCAAACAGTTTTTCAGATGGCGGTACTAAATTATACTGGCCCAGCCATATGAGAGAGGAGGAATTCCATACCCTTACAAATACTTGATGTTGTTTGTCTTTTTACCTTTGGCCATTCTGGGTTAGGTATGTAGTGATATCAAATTAGGTTGATTTGTATTACCTTGATGATTGATGAGGCCGAGCACCTTTTCATGTGTTTATCAGCCATATGTTTATCTCTTTTTATGGAATGCTTATCTAAGTAGATCTCCTGTCCATATTTCTGTTGGATTTCCTCCATCTCATCCTCTCTCTCATTGCTTTGTGGATTTCCTTAATAGTAGTTCGTTAAATATGAAATGGCTGATTTCAAATCACAAGTGTAGTTTATTATACCTCAAACAAGAAGCAGTACAGTTAAAGTATGCACCTAAGCTATCAACACAGTTTTGCTATGGCATTTCCTTTACGTTAATATATTTTCTATAAGAACCCTTTTATCGTAAACCCCGTTGCAGGTATCTGTTGTACCTTGCTCCTTTCACTGTCTATGTCTTGGATCACCAGTTGTTTTTAATGCAGTCTAATTTATTCCTTTATGGACAGTGCTTTTGTAGCCTGTATAATATGCCTTTCCCTACCTCAAAATCAGGAACATACTCATCTTTGTTATTTTTGAGAAGCTTTATTATTTTTATATTTCATTTTTTAATCTATAAAACATTTAAATTTCTTCCTTGAAATTTTTAAACATATGCAAAAATAGATTAGTATAATGAACCCCATGTACCCATCAGTTTCCATAGTCAGCAACACCATGCTATCTTGTTTAATCTGTCTTCCCTCTTTTTAATTTTACTTTAATACTGCAAAGAGATTTCCAGACATCATGACATTTATATGTAAATACTTCATTGTGCATCTCTAACAGGTAAGAACTCTTAAACATAATCACCATGCCATCATTACATCTAACAAAACTAATAAATAACTTTTTAAATATCACCTGATACCCTATCCATATTAAAACTTCTTCAAATATCTCAAAAAAAAAATTTAAGAGTCAGTTTGTTTGCAATAGAACCTAAATGTACCTACATGTTACATCTGTCCATTATGACTCTTAGGATTCTGATTTTATAATTGTCCTTCCTCCTATTTCCTTTTTAATTTTAATTCCTTTTAATTTTGAAAGAAACCAGATCACTTTTTTCTGTACAGAATCCTACATCCTGGAATTAGCAGATTGCTGCCTCGAGGTATCATTTAAGCTGTTTCTTCGTTAGATCTAGAGGCTTAATTGGATTCATGACCAGATCTTTTGGCAAGACTATTTTACAGGTGATGCTGTGAGCTTACTGTTTGTTTGAATCATGCTGTAAGGACCACGATGTCTTATTGGGGCACAGAGTTCGGGTGGCAGCCACCTGCTCCCTCCTATATAAAACTCTCCATCAGTCCTTCATCTGATGCTTTTACCACCTATTCACAGTCTTTATTTTTTAATGTAAATATTTAAGTTTTAAAATTTTGTAATTCATCATACAGTTCTAGATATTTCTAAATTTTCATTGCCATTTGCTCTTAGTATTTTACTTAGATAACATACTTAAAATTTTTTTTTTCCTAATGTATGCGGATGGGGTTTTTGCTTGTTTTTTGTTTGCTTATTATTGTTGATTTTAACTGAATTACACTATGGTCAGAGAACAAAGTGTGTATTTATAATCTCTTCAGGGTTTGTTCAGGTTGTTTTATGTCATAGTACTTGGTCATAGTTTTTTCCTATACGTTCCTTTTCTTATATGTTCCTTATATGTCCTGGTTTGCCTAAAAAATTGTTGGATGCTGGTTTCTACATCCATATAAATATACCGAACTTTACAGTGTTATGCCAAACTTCACAGTTGTTTCAATATCTTATGTCCTTTAGTCTTTAATAGCTATCAGTTATTGAGAGAACTATATTAAAATCTCCCATTATGATGGTGGATTTGCCAATCTCTGTATATTTGTATCAATATTTTATATTTGGAGGCTTTGTTGTTAGGTACATAGGTTGGTAATTATAACTTTCTCTGGATTGTTCCTTTTGGTATTTAATTCATGGCTTTTTTTGTTTTGTTTTGTTTGGAGACAGAGTCTCATTCTGTCACCTGGGCTAGAGTGCAGGGGCATCATCATAGTTCATTGCAACCTCAAATTCCTGGGCTCTGGTGATCCTCCTGCCTCAGCCTCCTGAGTAGCTGGGTCTACATGTGTATTCCACCATGCCCAGCTAATTTTTCTATTTTTTGTAAAGAGAGAGTCTCACTCTTGCTCAGGCTGGTCTTGAAGTCCTAGCCTGAAGCAATCGTCCTGCCTCAACCTCCCAGAGTGCTAGGATTACAGGCATGATCCACTGCTCCCAGCCATATGGCCTTTTAATTCCGTAATAATTTTTTGACTTAGTCTATTTTGTCTGATGTTAACATAATTGTACAGGTTTTTGTAGTTACTGTATACTAATATATCTGCTGCCCTTTCACTTTAAAACTTTCAGTGTTATTGTGTATTAGATATGTCTCTTATCTAAAGATTTACCTTGATAAGAGACTTTCAGTTATCACTAGAATTTATTTTTTTAAAAACTGAGAATCTCTATTTTTAATTAATTTTTCATTTTAAACAGTGAAACATATGTAGAACTTTTTTCTAAAAAATGAATATACTCTTATTCAATCAAATTACTCTGAACCACAAATTGAGATTATTTTTGTATAAGAGAAAGTATTCCTATTACAAAATATTCCTCCACAGTATATCATATATTATCCATGATTATTTATTTTTTGCTTTAAATAAGAATTGTCTACATTGTCATTTATGTCTTTCCCTTGACACTTACATATGCTAAACAATGACCATTGCTATTTTTACCTTCTTTGTACTTTTTCTCTTAAAATTAGCATCACTTAACTATTTTAGATATTTTCTATCAAATTTTAACCCTAAAATCTTTAATGCTATTTTTATATTCAGTATATATTTACATTTTAATTATATTTGAAGATGTTTTATTTTTTATATTCTTACTAGGAATGAAATATAACAATACATTTTTCATTATTTTCAAATTGTACTTATAAATGACTAGATTGAACTGATGCAAATTATTATTCTTCTGGTATATTATGCAAAACAATATATTCTACAGTAAGCTTTAAAATGTGGTCAGAATTGTTCATTGCAGGAAGGAACCTGAAGGGAGGGCTGAGAAACAATGAAAGGTCAAGTTTAATACCTTCTTGGGCTTGTGGTGATGCCGTGGTGAACACAGAACATTCTGCTTTCTTAGTTGTTGTATAGATTTATTAGTAGGTGCAGATCACTAGCACTAGGTGTAGTTTCCGGCCCTTCAGATGAAGGAGAGCTGTTCTAATTAATTGTGGCATTTTTAATCTCAATTAGTTTGTTAATTTGGCGAAGACTTCAATAAGCCCTGGGTTTTCCCCCAGGTGACGGTAAATATTACAGAAATAATACACTTTACGACATCAGTATTGAAGTGCAACTCTTTGGAAGTCCATATAGTGCAGACACATTGACATAACAGGAGTATTCCAAATGTGATCTCCTGTGGTCTCTTTACTTTCCGTGAAGATGTACGTAGAATATGAGAGGGAAGGAACACGTGGCTTATGTGGGAGCAGTCACAGAGGCCTCTCTTTGCATTTCCTCAGAAACCAAAACAGTCGCACCTAGTTCTGCATGGCTCGAGTTGCTTCTGTGTCAGTTTTGTTCCAGTAAATACAATTTGAAAACATTTGTACTCTGACCATATGTTGGTCATTAGATATTTTTGTCATGTTTTTAAAGTAATTAATCCCTTGCTACTTAATATATTTTATGTCAGTGGAGGACATCTCTGGAGGCACTCCTAAAATATGGAGAGAGAAATCAGTCTGCACTCAGCATAGGGTCTGATGCAGTTATAAAAGAGAAAGAAATGTGCAGGCCCAGCCTGTTGCTCCACCACCACTGTATAAGGACCTGATAGATAAACCCGCAAGTGTGGGTGTGACTCATCTGCACATCCAGCCCCTATGTGGACTAGAGGATGAATCAAATTATGCAATCCGGGGAATATAGCAATTCAATGCCAGATGCTTAGGCCACTAAGCCATCCCTTCTGGCACATTGTAAAGCGTGGTGTTGTAAATACAGCAGATAATTGAAATTTAGATTCTAGATACGGGCATTGTTAGCAGCCCTCCTTTAGCTTTCATTGCTGAGAGTCTTAGAAGTGTATTTAACAGTTCAAATTAATGCAATTACTGTCAAAATTATTAAGAATTTTTATTTTTTTCTTATTTTTTTTAAACTCTTCTTTGATGAAGAGAGTATTAATAGTAGAAACAAAGGAACAGTGCCTGAACTTTAAAGTATGTCCAAACTGAAAATGGAAATAATATTTTGAGCTCCCTTTTTGATGTAAGTTTCAGCTTTAAACAACACAAAAAAATCTTGTTCCTCCACTGATTAAAACTGCTATCCCTCTTTGTCCATCATATAATGTACTTTCCATAAATTAGCTGCTTTGTTTCTTCCTTTTATACCAATTAAATTACAGTGGTCCTTAGGCTTAAGTGGGTCATGAGACTTGCCTTTTTATAATTCTCACAGCGCCGCAGCTTTCTATGAAAACTATGGAACATGCCATTGGATCTGTAAATTTTCTCTCCTTTTTCTTGCTGTCTTCAGTTAATGGACAAAAATGGTGATATTTTAGCAGGTCCTCTGTACTCCATAAAACTTCTTTTTGTAATGAGGTTATTTGAGTCATAAAGAAGACAAAGTTAAGAATTTGTTGAAATGATATTGCTTTACTCAAAAGTAGATAGAAAAAAAATAAAAAGTCTATGGTGATTTGAATGGGGCACTCAACCTGGAATGAATGTCACCATTTCATCAGAGTTAGTGTTAGACATTTCAAATGGCAAAATAATATTACCAATAATAACACCATTAAAAACAAAACAAACAAAAAAACAGCTCAGTGAGGTTTGAAGTGACACTGACCACCATAGCTATTCAGGGTAGGAACACACAGAATGGGTGTAGTTCCATTCCATATGGATATCATGTGTTGACCAGAAGTCATACAAAAGAAATCCTTAAAGTGCATCTTTAAATGTGACATTGGAATCATAGTGACACCAGCATTAAGCCAATCATCATAGTTCACAGCAATTGTAAATTGAGAGCTATTTTTGTGCAAAGGCATCCAAGTGAATGTGATTCTAAGAACAGGTAAATGGCATCAGGCTCTAAAGAGCCTGGAAACCAAATGACTGCTGAGTTCATGCAACGAGGCTGTACCTCATGGGCACTTGCCAGTCCTTCCAGTAACAGACCCACACACTGAGAAGTCATCAGTAGCGCCCCAGTGGAAACTGAGGATAATGACAGAAACATGCTTAACGATGCATTTGACAACTATACAGAGTAAGTCCCTTTACAGGGAAAGATGAAAATTTGACAGAGTTTGAGCTTAAATGAAGAAATCAATTAAGATAAGGCAAGAAGTATAGATGCATGAGCACATGGAAGATTGAATTGTTCAGGTGGATGAGAAGAAAATAAATAGATTGGTATATTGCTTTGTAAAATAATAGCATAAAATGCCATATGCTGGATTTGGGGGATGACTGAATTACTTTGAAAAATAATGGAGGAAAAAAACAACCAATTTTGCTCATTTTCAAACTATTTGACCCTAACAACAGGAACACAGAGAAACAAAGAACTATGTTGATTAAAAATTAACCCTTAAATTTCACAAATTTTTAGGTCAAAAGTCTGGAAACAGAGTAAGACAAATCCACGTCACATAAAAAGGGTTACTGATTTACATACTCCTCTTTCTAATCCTTTTTATGTATTTTTGCCTTGTGATCTCAACCTCTTTGTGTCAATATATGGATTTATATGAATGCTGACTTCATCGTGCAAGTATATAGAATGGTGCAAAACTTATGACTTTCATTTTCTACAAGTGCTGAATCCTTGTGTTTAGCCATAAAACATGTTTCACCCTGATGGACACACCTGACCACCTGACTGGGGAGGGCAAGGTAGGAGGGCCACAAATGGCATGCACTGGCTTCTTTCACTGTCCATGGCACTTAGCCTACTGCTGTATACTCACCACCAAGCCATCATGTATTTCTGTTTCTTCTTTCTGTTGAGATGACTGAACTGAGCTTTAAATCTCATTGATTCTGCATTTCCTGGAGTCAAGGGTAAGATTGAGGCCATTACTTTCTTCATACTCTTTTTGCTTCCAGTGGATGTCTTAACCATTACCCTTTCTGCATGCATGTATTTCAGTCTTTAAGAAGGAATAAAACCCAGGCTTTTTCCTTATTGCCGTATCTGTAATTGATCATTCCTCAGAACGTTGCCCGCAGAAAATTAACCAATATATTTGATTATATAGAACTATTATTTTTGCTTCCTGTTGCCATTCCCTCTGAAGAGCTGTTAAATGCTGTAATTTTAATCTGCTGTGATTGCCTCACAACTGAAGAGGTCATTTGCTGTATTTTGTAGAGGCACATCACCTGAGTGCCCTCAGCTACTGTAGAAGTATTTCCCTTGTAATAGGAAGAGAAGAGAGGCGTTTACATCACCACTCTGTTTAAAAACCCTTATCTGTCAGGAAGCATGCACTTTTCTGTACAACCCTGGGAGTTCATTAAAAGTGTGAGGTTGCATCAGTGATTAGACATGGCCAAGGGCTTGGGGGATGGTGCCGTGGCAGGAACTTTAACAGAACGGGAATAAAATGAAAATCTCTACTTTGTTCAGACCAAGGGAAGGTTTGATTAGCAAGTTTTCTCCTTTTTTATTTGGGACACTGTTTTGTTGTCTTATATATAGTATTGAGTAAGTGATCTGTTACAGATTTGGATAATAACTGCTTCATATTTTTAGCCATTTCTTTCTATGATTTTCATCATGTATTAAAAATATAGTTCAGGAAACATTCAAGTTTATACAACAGTTTCTCTTTGGTTTGTTATTTCTACACACAGTTATGAAAAAGTGTGCTGGCCCTTCCTTTGGTAGGGAGTGTGGTGGTACAGTCAGTCAGCTTCACCATCAGATGGCGGGTTGGGCAGGTTGGTTTGTCCACTCATTCAATAAATATGAGTATCCACTATAAACCAAGCTGATAAAACTCAAGCAGACATCCCGAGTTGTTTTGACATGGCTTGCTCTCTTCCAACTTTGTAAGCCTGAAGCCATGTCAATCTTCATGAGGATTTACTGAACGTAGATACTGTGTTCCTGAAGCCTGTCGGAAGAGGAGGTGGGAGAGAGAGGGCAGTGATGCACATGTTATGGGAGAAAGATGGGCCTGATGATTTGGGGAAGTTCTTTATGAAACTCATTTGTAGCTCTTATACAAAAGCAATCAGAACTTGTAAACAGGCTGCCAGTTGCATACTCTACCAGTTTTCATTTCTTAAATTTTTTGCCCTACGCAGTTACCCTACTGCCTGTGCTTATTTGGTGAATCTTGAGGAGATTTAAGGATTACTTCAGAGATGACATTTGGATGAAATCACCACTGTCTAATAGAAGCAGTTCTAAAAATCTAAATTAAGAAATCTGAATATAATACACTTTTGCTGCTTTTGGTAATTCTAGTAATTGCTTGGACAGGGGTAGAGGAGGTAATTTAAGCATTAGAGGCTCAAGGCTGTCGATCCCAAAGTAGCCAACAAATGGAATACAAGTCAAGAGCGTAAGATCGTTAATCCTCACAGATTTAACTTTGAAACGTCCTATATACTGCATGTAAGCCAAAGGTCCAGAGTGTGTAAAATTCATAATTTTTGCACAGCACAGTGTGAATCACTTACACTGGAAGGTTTGTGTGCTGGAGTGATGTATTGTCAAGGAGGCTCCAGAAGAGGTTGCAGCATTGGCTGACAAATTTTGAAGGGGTGTTTTTTCTGTACTGCACCTCTCCGCTTTCTGCAGGTTCCCTGAGAAGTAAATGATCAGGGTGGCCAGTGGGATATCCTCCCGACATCCATTCAGGCTTTTTATGCTTAGCAGCCACAACCTGTCCTATTCAAATATTGTCCCATGTAGTGATCATGGTTTAAGGATATGTCTATGAAAACATTTATCATCATTTCTGTGCTACAAATCTCTTATGATTCTGTCAAAAGTACGGGCTTGGATTAGCAGCTAAGTATCAGTTCTTAATTTTGGGATTATAGTCAAGATTTTTGAGTTTAAAAATCCTTGAAATTGTATGCAGAATTCTATATGTATGTGCATATGTCCATCTTTATTGGGAGAGGAACCATAACTATAATTAGTTTTGCAACTGCCTTGGATGGAGAATGGTTCATGTCTGTCAGGCTCTTTGCTTATACCTGCTGTTACACATGGGAAGGGGTTGAGGTTAGAGAAAGAATAGCAGTGTTTGGGATCTGGCCAGTGCTCAGGTGAGTTGAAAGATACAGCACATAAAGGGGAACAGTGGAGAGGCCGTTCGTTCCCATCTTCTCTCCAACCCATTTGCTCCTCACTCTCCAGAATGAGCTCTTTAAAGCAAAGGGTGTATTTTTCATCTCTGAGTCTCTAGTGCTCAGCACAGTGCCTGGTGCAAAGGAAACCCTCAATAAGAGTTTGTGAACTGAATAATTCCTGTTTTGCTCATGGATTTGCTAGCCCTGCTATTGCTCATTTAATGATATATTTTGATTCTCAAAAACATCTCTTTGTTGGATATTGAGGACTTACTCAGAAACCCCTCTCGTGGCTTCCTATGTTCGATTTTGCTTTTGGTGACAGAGTTTCTAAAACAGAATGTCAGTAGAGGAAGAAAGTGACGAGTGAGGTTAAGGTGTGCCATCCCTGTGGAAGGGGAAGGCACCCAGCTGGTATAAGGCATGGAGGGATAAGTGAATTAAAATGATGGAACAGAAGGAAATGCTGACCAACTTGGGGACTGACAGGTGTAGACGATAAGAAGGGGATGGTAAAATAGGATGGTGCAGGTTCCAGAGGAGGCAACGGGAAATTCTAATCTAGAAGCAGCACTAGAATAGGAGCTGGCAGCATCAACATGATCATGTCTCACTTCATAGGGTAGCTGAGGAAGTAGTTTCCTTAATGAAAGTCAGTTTTCACTTACGTCAAGGTAGCAGAGACAATACCTGAAGAAATTCTTGAGCTTGTGGAGGAATTTAAGGGCATCCTTTAGAACAGTGGAGGGAGGAGACATTTGGGAGGTGACACGCTGTTGGAATCTGAGATGCTGAAAGAGGGAAAAACAGTGGGAGAGAATGATTGGCCCAAGAATCGTTTCTACCTTAACCCATGACTGAGTCTAAAGCAATGAGATAGCTGGAGGAGGAGAGGAATGTTGCACAGGAAATTCAAAATGGGATTAGCTGCAGTGGGCCCTGCTCACAGTCCCAGCCCGATCAATAATCTCCAGTCTGGAGGTTCAGGATCTGGAGGTTTCAGCATGGAAGGTTCCTTTCTCAGCAGGTAAGAGCCCGGCTGATTAACTCAGGCTTCCAGCGACTGTAGAACCTACGTGGTTTTAAATATTAGTTTAAATGTATTTTATAAATAATGGAAGTCATTTAAAATTACATTATAATAAATAAAATATAAGAGCATATATAAAGAAACATAACCAGCCAGGTACAAATCAGTGCATTCCCTTTTACTCCAATTATTTCAATCCATAAATAAAGATTAGCTTTCAATTGTAGTTTAAATTCTCTTGCCAGAGATGCCGTTGGCAATGGTTCTAGTTGGCTTGCAGCTTTGAATGCAAAGACAGTGTCATATTCATCTTTGAATCCTCCCCCAGAGTCCAGCATAGTACTCTGCACATTGAGTCTAGCATAATATTCTGCACATCATAAGTATTTTTTCTATTGAACGTTAATTGAGAGCCTTTAAGGAAAAGTGAAAGATTTCTTTACCTAGTAAACACCTTGGAAGTAGAATATCTGTTGCCTTTCAGGCCTGTGCTAAGTGACAGGGATATGAAGATGGATGAGACACACTTCCCACCTCCAGGATCTCGGAACCAAGCCAGGCAGGCAGAACTATAAAGAAATCATTGCCTACCCTGAGATGAGTGCCAGGACAGAGCTCGTGCATGGCACGAGGGTGGCCCTGAGGAGGGAAAATGAGTCTGTGCAGAGCGCTCAGAGAGAACGCAGCTCGTACTAAATCAGGTGGGAAAGGACAGATGGATATTTGCCAGGCACCTAGAGGTGCTCTAGGTAGCTGGTATGTCCAGATATTTGTTGCTCATATCTGCTCTATGCCAGACAGTGTTCTAAGCTTTTGGGGTACACCAGTGAACACAGCAGATTAAAAACCCCTGTCTTCTTGGAGCTTATGTTTCTATTGGCTACTCAACCAGTGAGATTATTTTAATGGGGCAGTGCTTCCTCCCACCCCTCAAGAACTGTAAAGTTTTAATTAGAAGACATTTGTATCTAAATAGAAATGCATAGTGGTTTGCTCATGCAATCAGAATATATTTTGATCTGTCTATAGCCAGTTTTGCAGAGAATCTCTCCTAACTCTTTGTTGTGTTTTTATACTTTTCCTTAACAAACAAACCAACCTTTTGACTTCTACCCATGACCACAGTTCTCAGCAGTTCAGACCTCTGCATCTCATTTCCAGCTGTGTTTCCACATTGTAAGAACCCAAGATGGTACAGCTGGCCCTGGCTCACGCAATTTCTTCTCTTCATGCAGTTGTTTTTGCCTCTTCTGCTATTTCTCGTTGTTCCCATAAGTCATGGTCAGGGTGGCTTCAAGTGCATCTCAGATTGTCTGAGAAAATCCTTCCCCAAATTGTTTATTTTCAATAGGAGGTCTTATAAGCTAGTGAAATCGTTTTTGAAACCAGACTCTTCCAATAAAAGTGTCATGAAGTGAAATGCAAGAATGACAAACTGAATGGCAAAATGATTGTGTGGAAAGATAAATGGAGGTCACAGGAGAGAAACAAGTGCACAGGGCAAGGTGAGAGGAGTTTGGTTGGAGCTGGGTGAGAAGAGAGTGAAATGCTTCCTGAGCGTAGGCAATAAGGAAGACCTCAGGAAGTCCTTGAACATGCCTTATTCATAAACTAAGATGCATGATAAATTTGGTTCTCCATCTGATCATTATAAACATTTTTTCAACATAAATTTTTGGCTTCCTAAATTTTGAGAATGGTACTTATAAAAATGTACTACTGAACTAGGCACACACACAAATCAGTGTGCTTTTTTGCTTTTTTTCTCCTTTGTGAAGTACCTATGGAATTGTTCTGTGGATTCAAAATTTTCTGCAGCATATTTTTGTAGGGAAGATGTTCACAGTGAAGACTAGCAGGGAAGCATGCCTCTGTGGCATGAGTGAAACGTGTGTGCAAATATAAACAATTCCTTAATAATGTGTTCTTTTCTCTTTATTCTCTCTTAACCAAACCTGGCATTTGTATAGCTTTGCTTCAATGTATATGGGACATTTACCAGAGCCAAACTTGATTGGAATGTATTTCAGCCAGGAATATAAAAGTAGTTAAGCTAGAAATGTTTTGTAATTGCTGAATTATCCCAACTTTCTCAAGATTTTTTTTTTTTGTTAGCATTTACCAGCTTTAGGTAATGGTTTGTAGTTACAAATGAAGCCCTAGTACCATCAAACTGTTCATTTTGACAGATCTGGATTCTACATATTTGAGAAGATGATATAGTTTAAATTGAGAGAGATTAATTGAAAGAAGCAGATATTTGTAATACCTTTGATCATGTATTTTATGATGGTAGCATGATCTGAGGCAGACTCTGTAGAGACTGCTGTTTGTTCAATGTCTTCATCCTTTCCGTAATAAACAACATTATCTTGGCATACCTAAGCATTGAGCTTAAGCAGGTTTTGATATATTTAGTGATCTAGAAAAACTAGAGGAAAACTAGTAGTAACTGGGTGGGAGAAATAATCCAATTATAAATGGAAATAGTGATTGTAAACATGTTTGTGTCAGTCTTGTATTTGAAAAAAAATATTGTTTTCCACTCTCTTTTTAGCTCTTTTGAAATGTGTTACTTAAGTATGAGAAAAAAACAATGAACATTAAAAGAGGGGCTGCGGAATTGCCTTGTTGAACTTCTGACCTACAATTCTGAAGATTTTAAGCAGCGTTTACCTGAACATGTTTATGTGCTGAGCAGCACGCCCATTGGTGTTGGCCTTATGTTGAGGGATTAACAGAGCAGATGAAATGTTGCTCTTGATATCAATAGTGGTTTTCATGTTTGATACCTAGATGAGATTGTTTAATGTGTCTAGTCCACTCAGATCTCACAAACAAAACAGAATGCCCCTTCCCCCACGCCCTCCACCTTTATTTTTCTTTTTTGAGACAGAGTCTCACTCTGTTGCCCAGGCTAGAGTGCTGTGGCGTCAGCCTAGTTCAT
This sequence comes from Lepilemur ruficaudatus, assembly GCA_963574885.1. NCBI lineage: Eukaryota > Metazoa > Chordata > Mammalia > Primates > Lepilemuridae > Lepilemur > Lepilemur ruficaudatus. The sequence goes on from CAUYRT010051034.1 coordinate 97,388, forward strand.
GGCAACCTCAAACTCCTGGGCTCAAGTGATCCTTCTGCCTCAGCCTCCCAAGTAACTGGGACTACAGGCATGCGCCACCATGCCTGGCTAATTTTTTCTATATATTTTTAGTTAGCCAATTAATTTCTTTCTATTTTTAGTAGAGATGGGGTCTCGCGCTTGCTCAGGCTGGTCTTGAACTCCTGACATTGAGCGATCCTCCTGCCTTGGCCTCCCAGAGTGCTAGGATTACAGACGTGAGCCACTGCGCCCGGCCCCTCCACCTTTATTTTTAACTCACAGCTGTATTTTGACACCTGGTATCAGGTTTAGTCAGGGCCACTTTATAAATTATTACCAAAAATAAACAAAAACAAATACAAATTAAAAAAAAAAAACCAGCAGGTAAAATGTGTAAAAGGTATATATTTTTAAGAATTTAATTTAAAAAATTTCATTTGTCTTTTCAAGTCTAAATCAGAATACTGGAAAATCTTAAAAATGAACACTATGTGTGCTGATTATTAGCAATGAGAAGGAAAGGAAATAGGCAAGAAAACATCATAGAAAAATAAAAAGAAATATGGGTACAGAGGGAGGGTTTTAGTTTTACTTCAAGTACACTTGAAGCCATGGATTTGTTCCTCAAAAGTTATGTAGAAATCAGTATGTTAAGAAAGTATAAAAGTATATCATCTATAAGAGTTTGCTTCTCAAGGGAAGCTTTCCAAGAAAACATTTGTTCATGTGAATTCTTCTTAATTTATCTGTTGGAGAATTTTTATATGCATGTTTCCTCATTTAGAGTTTACCTGCCTTAGTATTTGGTGTAACTTCACTAAATACTGTGACATTTTATACCTGGAATGGGCCTTAGAAATCCTCTTGTCCCCATTTTACAGATAATGAAAGTGAGGGCCAGAAGATTGTGTCTGGTAACCAGGGAAAGCAATGATAGAACTTATATTGAAAATTCAACTTTATTATATTGAAATCTGTGTTTCTTTTGTCTTAGACCAGATCTTCATTCACTTACTCTACCTTGGTCTTCACTCTTTTTAAATTTATTTTTAATAAACCTCTGAAAACCATTCAGCATCTCTTGGACCCATACCAGATTAAAAGAAGGTGTGTGGCCAACCTTAATGGTGTTGATCATCAGTGGGATTTAGCCTTCATAGCACACAATCCTCTACTGCAGGACCTCTGTAAAAACAGTCAGCTGGGCGTTGTTGACTCTTAGTGTATTTTATAAAATCCAGAACTGTTTAAACTCAGTCCAGTTTTATTCATATGCATTAAGGTGACTTGTCTCCATGGCTTAGTGGTGTGTGTGTGTGTGTGTGTGTGTGTGTGTGTGTGTGTGCACACACACATGCATTCTCCCTGTCAGCAAAGGTTTTGAGCCAGACATATAATAATGTTAATGGTTTTACCTGCTTCCAAGATTAGCAAGGGATGAGATGGTAGACTATTTATGATCTAATTAATTGTGTCCTAAGAAAATAATTTTTTATTGTAAAAATGCGATAATTAGAGTACAACCTCTAGAATAATAAAATACTTGATAGTTTTTCATGTAAACAATTTCCCTTAATGTTTCATAATATGGTATCTTTTCTTCATTCTGTTTGCCTAAATTCATTAAACAAGAGACATTACAAGGTGAATACAGCTAAGGTGCTTGCATTGAAAACTAAATCTTAGGAAGCAGGAGTCCCAAGTGATATTGGTTCTTTCTTTGACACTCAGGTTCTTCTTGGACAAGGCATTAATCTTTTTGTCCGTTCATATGTTCAGGTATAAAATTAGAATAGGAATGCCAAGGAATTACCTAGGATTGTCATGAATAAACATTGAGTTATATGTGAAATAGTTTGAAGTCTTTGAAAGAAAGGCAAAGTATATTCAAGACATTATTATAGTTTTGTTAATGTCATTGATAGAAAAAAAGGCTCCACAAAATGTATAATAAGGTCAGCATTCATTAAGTCAGTAAGTATTTATCCTGATACACAGCAAGAACACTGAATTGAGAATCAAGAATCCTAGATTCTGGCTTTGTCACTGTCGCAACATGTAAAAGGGGATAGTTTCACCTTTCTGGGTCTGCATTTCCTTAGCTATAAAATGAGTGAACTAGACTAGCTCATCAGCACCATTCCTTCTAGGGTTCATTAATATTGTTTAGAATTTTACCTAAGTCTCAGATCTGCCCTACTTACTATAAAATTACAAAGCAGGTTTTCAAAGAAGCATCAGAAACTTGTTAGAAATGCAGTGTCAGGCCTCACCCTTGACCTACTGCATCAGAACTTCAAGAGTGGCCCCAGCAATCTGGATTTTCACAAGGCTCCAGGTGATTCTTCTGTTCCATGCTGACATTTGAGAACTACTGTTAGAAGTAAACAAAGGAATAAAGCACAGTTCTCGTTCTTAACAAGCTTATAATTTAGTGCTTTTTAAATCTCTAATTGTCTTGCCAATTTCTAGATATATAGGTATAAATCTAATGGTGTATATGTGTGTGTGTAGTAAATTATAGGCATGTTAATTGCTAAAATTGAAACATTTAGGACTGGTATCCATGAAGTCAACTGAAAGATTTCCCATGGCAAGGCATTGCCCAAGGCATGAAAAATATATATTAGGTCAAGTTTGAGTAACAGTGCTAGATAATCAAAATGCATGTTAATTTCATGTGTGCTTATCAAATGCAGTTTGTTTTTACTTTAGCACAGATATTTTTGTTCTAAAAAATAAAAACAAATATTCTGAAATTATGACCAGAATTTTAATTTTGAAATTTACATTATGTTTATGTATGAGCACCAGGCACATAACCTCATGTTCAAATCTTCTCTGTATAATTTTTCTATTACACTCATTCTAAAATTCATATGCAATTTCAAAAGAAATTTGTAGTTGACTTTTCAGAATGCAAATCTTGTTTTGAAATGCACCTGAGTATTTGAAACAGAACTCAATTGCAGTTGAAATTTTGTGGGCAAGTGGTTTCAAATATGGCAGAAATGCATTAAGGGGGAAAATCATGGCAATATATGATTACCTGTAAGTCAAAGGGAGATATGTATTGATAGATGGGACATTTATTTTACTTCTCATCTGAGAGATGAAAAGCTGAGCTGTAAAACTGTTTTTAATTTTGTTTCGTGCTATGGTCGACCAGGGAAATGCAATGAGAATTTGGTAATGCAGTAAGGATTTTCTTCCAAAAAGTTTTATGAGAGTGTTAAGTTTCTTTTGAAACTAATGATGCTTTATAATGAATACACATTCCTATGTGAAATCAGTGACTTGTACCAACTGTGAAATACGAAATGATAGCCTGGTGCCAATGTCATGATCATCCCTGGAGAAAAGGTCGCCCTCCTGGTACTTGGCCCTTTTCACCCAGCCTGTAAGCACTTGCAGTTGTTAGTGCTAGTGATAACTAAATGTAAACACCTTTACTTTCCAGCTGCTGCTAATTGGTTTGGGAATATTTATGTAAGTGTTGATTTTAAAGCTAAAAATAGTGTGGTGATGTTTAAATCCAACTCATTCTGGCTGTCAGAAATGCTCCCATGATCCTGAAAGTGTTGCTAAAAATGTTCACTTTTTAAAAATTGTAGTAATTAAACTTGTCTGTTGTGAGAGCCAAATAGGATATGCTCCCTACTCTGATAAAAGAGGTAAAGGACAAGCTTCTGAAAAGTCTCCTCCCAGTTGGCAAGACACGATCTCCTGCTGAACTTTATTAGAGAGCAAAGGACTGTAATGTGGGCAAAAGAGGAGACAAAATAGATTTTGAAACAGCTTTATACCTTATGTTCCACACAGCTGATCTTATCCCTGTATCCTAAGTTAACATTAAAAATAGAAATTATTATAATTTTATCAATAAAATTAAATGTAGATCTTCCAAACTTGTGTGTTTTAGAGGCAAATTTGAGAATTTGAAATCACATGATTAATATTTCTCATACCTAAAGTTGAAGAAATATGGTGGCTGTTCAGCACGTGGTGTTTATACTTCTAGTTCTTTATAATCAGGGTTATTTTTGCCCCCTTCCTTCCAAATTTGAAAGTCATAATTTTCCAGGTTTTTCTCAAAGTTATTAAAATGAGCTATGAGGAAAAATATCATCTTAATTTTTAGACATATAATTTCATGACTTTCCATTTCACCATGTAAGTTAGCAAAGGAAAAGCTTAAGTACTCTTAACTTACTGCTTGTCAATTACTTTGTAATTGTTGGAAAAAGTGATTTTATGTACCATGTTAAGAGATAAGCTGCCTTTGTCCATAAGATTAAAGCACTGCACTGCTACAGTGTTGCTCAAGTCAATTTGAAATTGGCTTTATGTCCTTGTAGCATGCCTTAAGCATCTGTCTGCCTGTCCCATCTCTAGAGACTATCAAGGAATACCTATGCTATAATATATGGAAATGGTTTTGCTAAGTGACAAACACTGCTCATTAGGTGATAAACTATAGTTACTACCCCTTTTTGATAGGTGTGACAAGGCAAAGAGTTTTTGATGCTACCTTAAAAATAGTAGAACATCTGTCTTGGACATAGGAATCCATGAATGTGTGTTCTTTCTGAAGTCTGTAGTTATTGACATGATTTCTCCAAATGCTCAGAATTATCCTTTAGCATATTATCACATTGCAGTTGGCCCAATATTACTTTCATATTCTAACTGACATTTCCATATACTCAGAGCATTAAGTGTGTTGTTGACATAAATTAAACCTTTACCTGCCTTATAACTAGAAGAAAAACTCCTTTTTAACATTCTGTAATGTTGATTTGAACATATGCACAGGAAAGTATGTTATTTTCCTACCTTGGTTAAGATCAACAAGAAAGTTCCACTTAGCGTAGGGAGCAAAGAGGCAACAGTGGTTAGTTAAAACTTTATTGCAGATATCTCCATTTTTTTTTCTTTGACATCCTGGAGTTATTTATTCTTGCAGAATACAAAACCAAAAAGAATATTTATTTTAATTAACTGCCACCATTAACTGTTCACAGATTGGAAGACTTTATATTGTTAAGATTGTAATACTATCCAAATTTATCTATAAATTCAGTGTGATAATGCCTAACAAAAACCCAGCTAGGTTTTTTTGCAGATATTGACAAGCTGATTCTAAAATTAATAAGGAAATGTAAGAGACCCAGAGTAGCTAAAACAATCTTGAAAAAGAAGAATACATTTGGAGTACTCACACATCCGTATTTCAAAACTTAATACAAAGCTACAATAACCAAGACTATGCAGTACTTGCATGAGAATGGACATATAGATTAATGGAATAGAATTGAGAATCTAGAAATAAACCCTTACATTTTTGGTCAGTTGATTTTCTTATAAGGATGTCAAGACAATTCAATAAGGAAAAAATAATCTTTCCAACAAAGGATGCTGGCACAACTAGATGACAGGCAAAAAATGAATTTGTATCCCTACCTCATACCATATACATAAATTAACTCAACATGATCATAGGCCTAAATGTAAAAGCTAACACTATAAAACTTTCAGAAGGAAACATAGGCGTAAATCTCTGTGGCCTTGTATTAGGCAATGTCTCTTAGATACAGTACCAAAATCACAAACAATAAAATAAAAAATAAATATATTGGACTTCATTAAAGACTTTTGTGCTTTCAAGGGCACATCAAGAAAGTGAAGACAACCCACAGAATGGGAAAGAATATTTGCAAATCATATTTGGTAAGAAATTTGTATACAGAATATTTAAAGAATTCTTTACAAGTCAATAATAAAAAGAAAAACAGGCATTTCTCCAAAGATATACAAATGTCCAATAATCACATGAAAAAGAAGCTCAACATCAGTAGTCATTAGGGAAATTCAAATCAAAACTACAATGAGATATCACTTTCTACTCACTAGGATGGCTAAAATAAAAATTTTAAATTGGAAAGGAAAATAAGTGTTGGTAAGAATATGGAGAAATTGGAACTATTGTATATTGCCAATAAGAATATCAAATTATGCAGACATTTTGAAAATAACGTAGCAGCTCCTCAAAATGTTACACACAGAGTTACCTACCATATACACTACAATTCCACTCCTCAGTAGATACCTAAGAGAGTTGAAAACATATGTTCACACAAGAACTTGTACACAAATGTTCATAGGACCGTTATTCATAATAGGCAAAAGTGGAAACAACCCAAATGTGCACCACCTGATAAATGCATAAACCAAATATGGTGTATTCATAAAATGGAATATTATGGGGAATAAAATAGTGATATATGCTACAACGTGAATGAGCTTTGAAAACATTATTCTAAGTGAAAGAAGCCACATGTCTTATGATTCTGTCTACATGAACTGTTCAAAATAGGCAAATCCTTACAGCTGGAAAGTAGATTAATGATTAGCAGGGGCTTTGGGGGTGATGAACATGTTCTAACATTAGGTGGTGGTAGTTGCAAAACCCTGTGAATATACTGAAAACCACTGAATTGTAGCCTTTAAAATTGTAAATCTTACGTGAATTATATCTCAATAAAGCTGTTATAAGAGAAAAAATGGATCTTAAAGCCCCAAGCAATCCTTTAGATGATTGTAGTTTCATCTGGCAAATGTCTTGGCTGAAACCTCGTGAGGGATCCAACTCTAGAACTGCCCAGTTAAACCACTTCTAAATCTCTGATGCACAGAAACTATGAGAGATAACAAATGTTTATTTGTTAATCCATTAAGTTTTGGGATAATGTATTATATGTTAGAAGACTAACACAATGAATTTTGTGTATTATGTGCTTGATATATAGAAAACTAGACACAATTTTACTCCTGTGTAAAAGAGACAGATAAGAAAATTAATGATTTTGGAATAAATGAAGTCATCAAATATCCTGACATAGATAGTAGTCACAGGTTCAAATATTTTGTTACATTTATTTACCTAAGTATTTTTGTAACCTGCCCAGCCCTGTCTCCTTTTATCTGTAAGAATATATCAAGCCCTTGATAATAATACGAATTTTTGAAAGCTTTTCAGACATTAATCTTTTAAGATTTATACCTTAAACCTATGAAATGGTCTTCAGCTTTATGAATTTTCTTTCCTTTATTTATATGGAGATGAGAAAAATAAAAAATCTAGTGTAGAACAAATCTTTCACAAAATCACTAACCCCTACCTCTGAAACATCGCTGCTCAGTCTAAAAGTGAGAGACTTTTTCACTCAATTCACTACAACAAAGTGCTTCAGCTGCGGCTCTGTGTCTTATTTTCTTCAAGATATTAACCTAATTTTCTGATTCCAATCTCTTAAGCTCATCTATTGTGTTACTGTCTTCGTTAGAATGATCCAGATCCGTGAAAGCTTCATTTTATAGGTCTGTTTTTGCTAACAAGTCTTTCCTCATGTGGTTGGTTGCTTCGATGAAACCAAAGTTTATGACTATTTATTTGTGACTACTTCTGAAGAGCGAGGTGTCCACGGAATTACCTATTAAGGAACTGCTGCTCCAAGGCTTAACAGGGAACTAATGTCTTCCATAAAGAAGGATCAGCATCAGAATCCATCTTATCCTCTGCTTCTCTGGGTAACATCCAATTCAGCTATGTCCCTATCCTGGAGTGCAGGACCTCTCTGACCCTCTTACCTCTCTGCAGTGGAAGCATGTTTACCATTTTAGAAATTAAATGGTCAATTTTAGTTTCTCCCTGGGAAGATCATCCTCAGAATCAAGTTTTATGACAAAGTAAGAACTCTGGATTTCTTCTTCCTGCAGTGTTCCTACTCCACTTTTGACAGAAGTGACTTTGGCAGGCAACATTTTTTCATGGATTTTGCTTTCATTACATTTTAGTGTCAGGATGGGAGGTGCAAGCAAGTGCAGTGCATTAAAGCTAATATTAATATATCACCACCTGTCACTGGAGCCTCCCTTTTGGTATTCCTTTTCCTTGCTGGATTGAAACACTCAATCCCAGAAGCCTATGGTTGAGTAGCAGGAAGCTAAGTGATGTATTCCAAAGCTCTTAATATATTGCCTGTGTATATGGCCCATTTGAGTATTTCAGAAACCGAATGGGAGAGAAAAGAACATTGAAAGCACTGAAAAGATTAACACCTGTTTCCATTCTTCAAAGAAATTGGAGCATACTGTATATAACCAGAGTAAAATCATTTACTCTCATGTTGAAACATTTTATTTAGATTTTCAATTCAATATGTAAGGAATCCACATGCTTATGGGTTTGTTTCACTGCAGGATTCCATGCAGAACTTGGAAGACAGAGAAGTTATGAATGGTGTGCAGACAGAACTACAAACATCACCCAAAATTAAGGATGCACTGAGGTATTCTCTTAATGAAAATAAGAATATTTTGTTTATTTCCATTTGATGTTTGTTTCTTTAATAGTTTATAATTGTTTTTATTTTATAAGAAAGATCAAATAAATAGAATCCTGGAGAGAAATATGTTTCAACTCTAACATTACTTGCTTAATTATTCTTTTTTTCTATTTTCTTCCTAAGATGTGAGAACTTACTGACAAACATGTATACAAATGATCCTCAATCCTTCCAATACTCTGCTGCAACCAGGATTTCTTAATTGCATTTTCTTCTCTTTCAACAGTAAAGTGAACATTTCAGAGTTCATTTTGGTTGAGTGGTTTACTTCGACTTTTGCTCTTTGAATACTGCTGTGTATTACATTTTAACAATCTTACAGTATTTTACTTGATGTATATAAAATGAATCCTATATGTCAACCAGTAATTTTCATGTTTTTAATGAAAGTTACTCAATTTGAAGTCATTTACTCTTATGCTTACCAGTACTTCCTTTGGTTTGCACTGAATTCCAGTTCACTTCTAGGTACTAACTGGGTTCAAATCCCAGCTCTGCTGCTTACTAGTTCTATCCACTTAGACAAGTTACTCATCTCTCTTTGCCTTAGTTTCTGGTCTGCAAAATGGAAATATTAAAACCTTTTTCAGAGGGTTACTGTGAAGATTAAATGAGTTAATATTTATAAAACACTTTGAACAGTGTTTGAATCAGATGTCCTGTATTTGCTGTTGTTGCTGCTATTATTATTGTCATCATCTCTATTGTTATCACCATTATCATTTTGTTTCAGTTGCTTCAGTTTGGAAGAAGGAAAATAATTCTGTGTTTAATAGATGGTTGGCTTCAGCATTGAGTGAAGCTGCTGAGGTTGATAATCATTTGTTCAGTCCATGTATTCCTTTCATTAAGTCAGTTACTAATTGGTGCCAAGCAATTTGCATGAAATAGGTGATCATGCGTTATCACGCTGCTGTGCTGTATAGATTCTTCTCTACCTTATAATTTATGGCCATATGACCATAATTACTCTTTAGTTAGATTGTTTCTTTGATTAAGGAGTTGCTCAGTATTACAAATTTGGTACAGAAAATTTTCAAGGCACTGTCTTTTCAGAAGCTTGATAAGATTGTTTTTGGAAGTAGGGATAATGAGTGTAATACTCTTATTCTATTTGCCTTTAATTTTGCTTTTTTAATGTTAGCCTTTTGCAAAGTTTGCTCATATCTTGGCCAAATGTTACGTGGATAGCCATCATAAAGTAAACAATTGGTTTTTGATTGCATGAACAAATTATAGTAGTGAGCCTCCTCCATGTACAGGGAATTGAGAGAAATAAATCATAGGAATTTTAAAATATATTTTCTTTAATTAAAATATGTGCATGCATATATGTATGATTTTATTATCAAAACAGCTTTTGGTGTGTTGTTATTACCTTCAGTAGGTTGAAGAATGGCAATTCAGAGCAATTAAATGACAGCTGCTAACTTAATCTGTACCCACGACTCTTGTCTGCAAATCCATTGATTCAAACATTTCCTACTGTGTACACCTTCCCTCACTATTTCATGCTGCATGACCAGGGCTAGGAAACTTCATGTAGTGTGTGCCAGTCTAGGAGAAGCACAGCGGAATTCAGTTTTAGGTGAAATTCAGAAAATAAAGTGAGTGCAAACTCCCAGCCCTTACAGACTGTGTAGTGGAAGAGGACGAGCACAATCGTAACATCACAGAATGTACAACTGACGGGAAAGCTTGCAGATGAAGGACATTGGTTTTAGCTGGAATGAGATGATGAAAAAACAGTTAAGGAGAAATTTAGAGGCCACTTACAGCTGAATTGCATGGTCAGTGTTCTCCCAGGGCACAGAACATGGCCTGGGCACGGTAATTTTAGAAAACTTCCACATAGGTGGCATAGAAACTGTGTAAATTATGAGAAAAGTCCATCTCAAACTGTCTTTAACCTGTTTCAGTCCCATAATTATTGCTTAAACATTTGTTACCTCTCAGCTAGACTATTGCAATAACTTACTCCTCTCTCAAAAATGAATCTCTTTTTATTCTGATTGGTCCCACATATTACTATTGGATAAAATGTTCTAAACCGCAGCATTTATCAAACCATTTCTTAGTTCTGAAACCTTTGGATTTATGTAAGTCTTGGACATGAACACTGGCTCTGCCACTTCCTCTCTGTGCAGTCATGGACTAATTATGTAACCTCTTTAAAATGTTTTCCTTATAGAAAAATAGGTATCATGGTCACCTAGATTATTTGTGAAGATTAAATGAGATATATTATAGGCAACTGACTTAGCACAGTGTTAAATTAAAGGCTGGATGAACATTAATTGCTATTGCCATTATCATTGCCGTTGTTACACATTTTACAGTTTGTTGTAACTATTTGTCATTCTTTCAAACAAGATGTGAACCCTCCAAAGGATCCCTGGCACCGAATATAGGTTTTAAAACGTAATGGGGGCGTATTTGTTGAGTGAATGACTGAATGGGTATAACACGTTGTTCCATAAATCATAAGCATAACTATTAACCACTCACCTATTATTAACACAAACATCTTTCATTAAAGAGTGTTCTCCAAATAGTCTTACAATGCACATCTCTTAAGCATCCCTCAGTTTGCTTGGATCTTAAAAAGACAATAAAGCAAAAGGGTTCTCTTGGCTGGCTTTTTTAAAAGGATTACACTTCGAGCTTCTCTTTAAAGACCAAGCAATATGTGCAGAAAAAGCCCTTTACCTCATCCCTAATTCCCATCTCCTTCCTGACCCCACCTTATCTCTGGACTCCCACTTTCCCAAATAGGCTTCCTTCAGACCTGCCTTTTGGCTTCAAACTGCCATCAAGTTTTGTCCTATCTTCTCCTTTGCCTATGATATCCATTCATTTGGCAAATTATTTGCAAAGTCCACCTCAAAATATTTTGAACCTTTCCCTGTGTTTTCATGCTTTATTCCTATAATTATTCCTCAAGTCTCTATTTATTTATCTCAGCTAGATTATTGCAATAATTTACTAACTCTTGCCTCAAGTACCAATCTCGCCCTTATCTTTTCATTTTCTAATTGATCCTACATATTGCTGCATAAATATTTCTAAACTACAGTACTTATCACTTTGTTCCTTAGTTCTAAAACCGTTAATGACTTCACTTCCTACAAATTAAATATAAATTGTCTAGCCTGGAATTTGACATAGCACTATGAGATTTGATCTCAAGCGAATGGTTCAATCCATCTTCTACACACACCGCCTTTCTCTCCCTTTCCTCCTCCTTTTCCTCCTCGTCTTCGTCTTCCTCCTCCTCTTCTTCCTCCTTCTCTTCATCTTCCTCCTCCTCTTCTTCCTCCTCCTCTTCTTCCTCCTCCTCTTCTTTCTCCTCCTTTCTTTTCTTTCTTCTCTTCCCTCTCCCCTTTCCTCCCTCTCCCTCTCTCGCTCTGATATCACAGCCAATCTCTGTGTCCACAAACCATTCTGGTGCAGTATCTCCATGCAGATGGCTTTCTCTCCTGCGCAAGCCCTTTCTACCCACGCCCCCACACCTACCTTTTCAGATGGAAAACCCATTTGTCCTTCGTAGTCCCATCTCAAATGCCGCCTCCTTCAGGGAGACTTTCCTCATCCCAGCTTCTCTTCCTGATTTTGTGTCCTTTTCCTCTGAATCACATCAGTAGGTGCCTTTGCTTTGAAACTGACATGTGGAGGTGGTTAGAAACTCCTGCTGTGGAGTGTAGCAAACCCCAATTTGAGTCCTGATTTTACCTTATATGAATGGCACAATGTTGGACAAATTGTTAACCTCTCTAAACATCAATTTACTTCTCCCTAGGATGGAAGTGATATAGATTTGGTATGAGTACATGATATAATCCCCAGAAGGCAGTTAGTACATTGCCTCCCTAATAGTAACTTGCATTTGTTGAGAACATACTATGATTACTACTACTGCTATTATTCTATTGCTTTGTATTATTTTTTATTTCCTGTATCAGCCCTCGCCCTAGATTATGAACACCTCAAGCATTGGTCTTTGTTTTTTTCCTTGCAGTAGTTTCCCATTGAAATGACTCAATGTTTGTTGAATTAAAGTGAAGTAAGTGAATCTCACTGCCACCAACAACAAATTCTTTGTTCGATTTTTACTCAGTACATTCACACTGGCAAGACGTTTCACCGTCAAGTAGAGTTCAGGGACATCTGCACACTCTTCTTGGTGGTTTCCCTCTGCAGTACGCCTGTCGTACCATTGCATGGGACAGATCTGTGGTTAGTCCTTGAAGGATGCTAACTAACACCTTCTATCCAGTTGTTGCGGTTCTTTGTCTGCTCTTCCCACCCTGTGCCTCATGTCAGTAATCTAATCATGAGGAAAATGTGTTCCATGATCCTACAGTATTTGAGGATTTTTTTTAAGTCTTACTGAGGAATCCAATAGAAAAAAAAATGGGAGAATTTGACATAGATTATTCCCTTTTAATCCATAGCTTGTTTGTTTCCTTAGAAAGTTCTATTATAATAATCATGCTAATAGCTGATGGTTATTGAACCTTTGGAATATGCCAGATATGGTATGTGTAATGTGTGCATGTTATGATTTTTATCTTTCTCATTAAAGCCAAGAACTCTATTAGGGAAATCCCTAATCTCATTTTACAAATGAGGAAACTGAGGCTTTAGATTTTAAAGTACTGACTCACATGCCTGACTCGAAGTCACCACTGGAATACACTTTCTCTTTAATCACATATGTGAATCATGATTTTCTTCTGAAATAAAGTATCTCCCCCTCCCTGTCCTCAGTCCTATAGGTCCCGTAGCTCAACAAGTGAGTTGAATAATCTTAATGTTAGAAATGCCATCCATTTGCCTTGGGTAAAGAAATTAGACCTACAAACATCTGCAGTTTCTGTTGTGTTTTCTCCCTCAAGCTTGAAGTCTTTCTTCTGGACGGAAACCAAATGAAGCATTTTAACATCCAGCTCTAGCAGAGTCGTCATCCAGAATGGCAGTCGCATTTTTAGCCATGGATTCTGTAGCTTCACCCATAGTTTTGTCCAAAACTCTTAGATCAGTAGCAGCTGGTTCCAGTGATTAGTTGAATCAATTTTGTCAATTGGATCCTAGAGCATTTAGCTTGCTTAATATTAGTCGACCTAATGCTTTGTAATTATCTGCTTGTTTTCATGTGTCTTAGAAAGTTGTATAAAGATAGCTGTTTTTATCTTAGTGAAACCGTTCCACTTTTCTTCTGTGTATAACTGAAATATTTTTCCCTTACCCCACACAGTTCATTTTTTGTCTGTTTTTCATAGGTAACTGCCAATCCCTTTTCCTTTCCATTGCTAGAGTATCCTTTCCACCTCATTTTCTAATATTTTCCATTTTTAATCCTCTTCCAGCTTATCTCCTGGCTACTGTACTGTCCTCCACCACATACGTGTGTGCATGTCCTGCTCACTGGTCCCTAGACTGTACTCTGGAGTTTGTCTAAACAAATAGCATTAATAGCCTATTTTCACATCTTTGTAAACTCTTACTTTATGAGATATGTATTCAAATAATTGTGTCCAGTCCTACTTGCTGTGTTTATAGTCCAGGAAGGGTAGGTATATAGAGATCTTTGCAGAACTCTGTCAAGTATTTATAATACTGTGGGGTTTTTTTCCTTTAAAATAAATAAAAATACATGAACTGATCTATGAGACATCCTTCTTCAAATGCTCTTCTTTCCATCTTGAAACAAATAATGGATAACATTTTATAAAGAACATAGTGAGACATGGTCAATGTAAAAATTGTAATACTTGCCTTTATTAAATAGATCTAATTTTCTGTAAGTGCTTGTGTATTACAGTCAGTAAAATTGAACATCTTTTATCTGGAATAGTAATATTTTTATCATAATAATTTAACACCTGTCAAAAATCCTTCTAGCCAAAGAATCGTGACTATTGTGTGTAATGGTAGAATAAAAGTTTTCTCTGAAATACTGAAAAAAAGATTCTTATAAAGTTTCTTAAATAAACTTTAAAAACTGCACCCTCCCAAATTTTTTAGTATTTTTAAACAAGAATGGTTATTTCAATAAATTATAAGATTTACTTTATTAAGTAAATGTAAAAATACAGAATTGATAGTTACTAAAGAGTAAGCATCAGTATGATACATGGAATTTATTATGTTTTACAGGAGGGGTTTTAAGTGGGGTTAAAGAAATATCTGTAAAAAGAAAAAAAAAATGAGAATCCATAAAAGCCATCCTAAAAATTCTAAGCTGAAATCTTGAAGTCTACACTAGACTAAACATTCATATTCCAAAAGCCCCTGTAAAAATACGTGTGGGTGCTGTCTATCAGCATGTGGATACCTGATACATTTATTAGGAAAGATTTGTGTAATGCTTTCAGTGCAAAACTATAAAAATACATTACAAAAGTAGAGTAATATTTTAATGGCTAAACAAGATTTGAATCTCTGTTTTTAAAAGTCTTTAAATCAGTATTATAAACTTAGAATGTAAAAGCTTTAGGTTTAGTCCTTCTTAAATGTCTAAAAATTCACTATAAATACATTATATAAAAATTACTGCTTTTTGGTTCCATTAAAAGCCATACAACTTTCTCTGCCCACCAAGTATTTTATATTCAGAATTTATAATACATACCTATATATGACAGTCTCCATACATACATTCATATAAATGTCCATATCCTCGCACATATAGAGAAGAATCATTTCCTCCTATATTATCACTCTAAGATTTGTTTTTGGTTTTAACTTTTATTCTAGGCCTCTGATATAACCTGCTTAACTGAATAAGCTTTAAGTATATCGGCAGTATCTGGGCAAAACATTTGAAATTTATTATCAGATTTGAAATTCTGTCATATTCCACAAATGTTGGAAACTGACGTGCTTTTTTTTTTCTTTTGCAGTTCCTAATGATAATAGGCTTGCAAAGAAAACACATTAAAAATAAGCCTAATCCACTGATGAGAATATATTTAATGTATTTATTTTAGATTGCTGATGATTTGGAGAACACATCATGCAGAGTGAATTCATCAGGCATTTTGCTTTCTTAATGCTGTTCACAA
This sequence comes from Lepilemur ruficaudatus, assembly GCA_963574885.1. Lineage (NCBI taxonomy): Eukaryota > Metazoa > Chordata > Mammalia > Primates > Lepilemuridae > Lepilemur > Lepilemur ruficaudatus. The sequence continues at coordinate 112,863 of CAUYRT010051034.1, forward strand.
CTTTACAGCAAGGAGCCAAAATTTCACCATTTTCTATCTGGAGCAGAAACGTATTTGTAGCAGCTGTAGCTCTTAATTTGACATCTAGTTTCAGGTCATTTTCATGTAAATAGGAAACAATAGAGACCTGCTTACAATTTCCATAACAGGGATGTTTTCTTCAACTTTATCATTTTCCTCTGGCAATTATTTTCTCTCTCTGGGATTAAAGGAACCAATAATTGTTCACGGTTATTATTTTTCATCTTTATGAAAACTTGTTAGTTCCGCTCTTTATTACTCAGAAGCTCCCAGTGCCTTCTATATTTCAGTCATACACGCTACCCGTTAATGTTTCTCGCTCATCCTTTCCTTAATCTGGGATAGGTTAGGTGGGTCAGGCTTTCTATTTCTTTCTATAATACATTTTCTCCAGGCTGTGCAACCTCTTTTTCTACCTTTAAAACAAAACCCAGGAGGTAAAAATTTGGAATTGTTCCATTGGATACAACTGATGCCTTATTGAAAAGCAAGTTTAAGTTTTGATTTATATTGGTTTGAACATGCCCACATGTATTACCAACTGTGATTCACAACCGTTATAAAAAATAATTGTGTTTTTTTTCTAAGAAGTATTTTATTTTTCTTCTGTTCCAGAAAAAAAAAAAAAGCCTACTTTATTATTAAGCATAGATTGCTTACTTCCATGTTTTTTTATGATCTGTACAGTAATTGTCAAATTTGTCTCAATGGGGAAAAATTTTATTTTTGTGTACTTTTAAACTATGTTGATTTATGCAGATTAAGTTAAGCAGGAAGTTATTTTTGTAGGTAGTTATTTTCATTTGTTCCTCTCTAGAAGTAAAAAGAAATAAGATAGTCTTTCAAACATTTTATTTCCTGGCTCTTGGGAACCTAAACCTACCAGCAAATCATGTGCTCCTTTGACTTCATCTCTGCTGTTGAAGTTACATTAGTTGATAATCGTGAGGAGGGTGTGTGTGTGTTTAATGTGCCTCATCTGGTTTTTAGCAGACACTCATCTGTGCTCTTATTTTTTTCTGCCCCAGTGATATGACAAGAACAGTGGAGATTTCTGGGGAAGGAGGCCCGTTGGGAATACATGTAGTGCCCTTCTTTTCATCTCTGAGTGGAAGGTAAGATGTTTTTCTTGTTTCAGAAGCTTATGCTAATGAAAACCCTGATTTCAGCTCCTCTTCCCAAATATTTTTCAGAAGAGAATTACGTGTATATTCTTAGTCAGAAGGATACCTCAAGATATACTTCTGTTGGCCACTTATGTGTTAGAAACAAAATAAAATCATTCACTCTAAGATGTAATGAAAAAAAAAATCAATCACAGTTTCTCCATTTATAATTAATTATTAAATACTTTCTTAAAGTATCCTTGTCAGTGACACATAGTAAACAGAATCCATGGCAAAGATTTTAACATACTGTTACACAAATGTAACAACTGAATTTTTTAATATTCCAGAATATACTTCAACAAGTATATTGATTGATATTTCCTGATATTCCTCAGGTATGTAGAATTTAGAATAATAAGTATTCTAACATTTTAAGTAGCTATATTGGAAGCCGTATATGACGATTTTAGCTATAGAAGCAAAATGTCATCATGCTATATATTTTTTACTAAAATAAAATTTAGTCAATTAAAAATAATTTACCACATCCTTTTGGAATTTTTAAGACATGGTATTTCTAAGTCCATATTGGTCAACGGTAATTTAGATTATGTCAGCGTTTCTTGAAATTCACATCTACTTCAGTGGATATAAAACTTTTTTCCTTGATGGAAATTAAAGTATGTGCCTCATGCTTTAATGTTAGCACGATTATAGCAATGTTACAGAACTGGTTTTAGGTATTAGGTCACTTTTCAATATGATGACCACCTTTAACACTAAATTGATATCAGTGAGTTGTCAGAAACTTAAAATCAGTTCTTCATTCGTATGACATTATTTTAATTAATTTACCTAATTTACTTTCTTAAATACATCATTGAAAAGGCAGAATGCTTTATTTTAGCTTAGGATATCAAAGACTGGAAAAATCAACTGATTTTCCCAAGGTCACATAAAATCCAGATCTCCTGACTTGTCCTCACTTCATTGCTCTTTTGAGAACTAAAGTTTTTCCAAAGCTTCTATAGTATTAATTTACTGGTTATGAATATTTATTCAGTTCAGTCTGCCCTATAGCAGGAAGAACAGATTTAGTCATGGTATTTTGGTTGGCATCATATTCAGCAGGTAGCCATCTGCTACCTGTAATTGCAAAGTCATCACCTTTTTTTTTTCTTTTTTTGCAAATAACATCTGATGCCAAACTCCTGTTGGAATGAACGTTCCCTAAAAAGAAATGAACTGAAAAGCTAGTGGCTCTTACTGTCTCATTTCCTGTATGTGTTAATAAGTATGTTTATAAATGTTATGGGTTATGGCACAGGACAAACCGAGGTTGTTTTTGATAGACAGGGTGAATATTTACTCAGTTGTCATGAGAAATTCTAATGGCTTTTGGCAGAAGTATACTGATACAGCTTTGCGAAATACCAGAGCAGTTAAATTACCAGGCTCTTTAGTTTAATGAAGCTAGAATGGAACACAAGATCTTCCTAATTTCCAAAACTGAGGAAATACACAATGTGACAGTCACGATACTTTATTTTCAGTAGTTCAGAAAAGAAGCTCACTTCAAATGAGAGAAATACACTGGACTTTATAGATTTCCTCCCTCCTCCTTCCTGGTTCTGATCCCTAGCATAAGCCTTATAAAATAGCAAAAAGAGTATTGGACTTGGATTCAGAACAATTGGATTTGAATCCCAGTGTTCTTTTTTATAACCTTGAGCAAGTCCCCTAAACTTGCCTTTTGTGAATACCTACTGTACATCAAGGTTATGGGGATTAAATGACATTAAAAATATGAAAGATCCTTGTAAAACGCAAAATGTATGAATGTGTAAATCATCAGCATGATGATTATTTTGGCTAAAACAAAAAAGCCTGATTCAGAAATGAAGTTTTATAAGTTCATGGTCAGCTGTTCAGTAACTTGCTGAAATAGTTCTATTACTTTTTTTGCTATCCACCAGTATTGTAGAAAAGAAATTTAATTAAAAAACATTAAAAATAATATGGAAGTGGAGACATGAGCCAATAAAAGTTAAGAAGTGTAATGAGTACAGGCTGAAACAGCACACTTAACTCAACCCATGTGTCTAGATGCAACTACATACAGAGCATGTCAGACAAGTGTCTGACTTCATATGCCCATATGGTTTCACTGTGTGAGCACAGGGGCTTAGTTAAGGTCATAGTGGTATGCTTTGCTGTTAATTTCCTTCCATTTATTGGTTTGTGTCATTATTTTAAATTAGAATTTACATTTAATTCTTTACTAATATTACCGTAATTGGCTTTACCTCCAATGAATTTTTTATTTTTTTCTTTAAAAAAAAATGCTGCCACACCTGTTGTTGAATAGGAAACCTAATCTAAGTTAGGACATCCTGAGTGAAATACAGTGGCTGCTGTACTAGATAAAGTCTCCTTGAATTCATTAGATACCATAGCACAGGGTTGTTGAATTGAATGCAGCTTGTGTTGGGGGTCATTGGCTTCCCCAGTAAAAAAACAAAGCAAAATAAGCATACAGAAAATTAAGTTCTTGTAAGTATAAAGCAAGTTAATGTTCATTGTTTTTAACCTGTGGGGTTTTTTTTAGAATTAAAAACATGAAATCGATTTTTTAGTAAAGATAGCAAGATATACCTTAGTTTTATAGTAAAGACAGCTAAACGTGAGAGAGAAAGAGGCAGATGAGTGAAGACTGATGTAGAATGCAAGACGAGGAGATATTGAGACCAAAATGCTAAGCTGGTAGAGTGGCTGGGAATATGTGATACTGTGGGAGGAACAGAAGAGGGGGCAAGGAGAAGGTATTGGTGCCTAAATGATTATTAGAAGAGCAAGAAGAATTGTTACTCCTCTTAGTCTGCAGAGCTGTGTATTTCAGCATGCTTTATCACTGCTCATTAATGCAAATTAACTGGTTTGTCTTGGCCTACAACTCCTCAACAGCATTAATCTTTAAATTCTGTGAGTCTTGGTCTTGAATGAGACAGCTACCATAGCCTGCCAGTTTGGGGGCAAAGAGGATAATGAGATATTGTTTTCTGAGCCTTCTCATGGCGGGCTGGATGAAATCAAACTGGAGAGACTCCATCCCTTCCATGGAATATAGAGGGCAGGAGAGGTTCGTTGCCAGGGACCAAACTAATATAATCAGTCAGTTTTACATTTTACCAAAATTGCCTCTGACACATGGGTTTTACAGTTGGGCTTATTCTGTCAATAAATTTTTCATGGAAAGTTAGGTTATTTAGATCAGTGAGGTTCACATAGCATACTCCAGCTGTAATATGCCAGCTAAATTGCAACCCAGTGGCCTGAAAGAATTAATTCATCTCCCAAAATGTGAAATTAAATCCTAGGGAGTAACATTACATGACTGATGATGTACTGAATTAAATTAAAGGAAGACTTGAATGCTTGTTAAAAAAATATCACTTACATAAACTCGTTTATAACCACATGTGAGCCTCCTAATGGATCATGTTATTGTGAATCCACCATAACAAAAATCCAAAATGCGAACTCTTAGAAGGCTGTTTAATTTAGGGAAAAAAACACAATTTTGATCTATTTTTTATATGCCAAATGGTTTGATTTTTAATATTATGAGATTAAGGTAACACAGACTACGTTTGATTAATTTGCCAAGCTACTAGAACTAGTAAATAAAGCACAAGACCTCGCCACACACCAAACACTTGAGCTGCCTTGCAGGAGATAACATGACCATTTGCTGTTCTCTCCTGCTGTAGCACACTGGATTCATGTAATGCTTTCGAAGTAGAGACCTAAATATCACTGCATGTGCCTCGCCTGTTGATGTCTTGAGATGATGTGAGCTCATTAAATAAACTGAGGCCCTGGAGGCAGACGCTCATTGACTTTGTGGCTACTCCAAAGAAAAGGACCACCTTCTCCAACACTTTCATTGTAGACTGCCCTTTTTCCATGGTGGAACCTATTACCCACATACAAATGTGCTCATATTTTATTTAGATTTGAAATTCAATGCAGAGGTACTATGTAATAGCACAGAGGATTTCTATACAGAAGAGTGACAAAGTAGAAAAACAAGGGGATTGGGAAGGGGGAGATCACAGTTTCTCCACACTTAGCAGACTCCTCTTGGAGGACATATCTTTCTTACTCTGGGACATGGCTAGGACCTTGTCATGTCACAAGAATGGAAATCCCTCAAATGAGAAATAGCTAAAATATACATGTTCCATTTCTTTGATTTTTGGTGTGTGTGTGTGTGTGTGTGTGTGTGTGTGTGTATGTATCCTGCTGTGGCCTCCTGGGATCCTTTTTGCTATTCTCAGAAGCTTTGGGGCTTTGAATGGGAAAGGGGAGGTCCTTTAGGCAGGAGAGATGGTCTATTCTGGGCTACTTTAAGTATTTTAGGGATAAGCCAAAGTACAAATAAATACATAAAGGTCTGAAACAGTTCACAGTGTGTGAATACACACACAAGATGTGAACACACACACACACACACAAACACATATATAACCTATCTGTATTTTAATTCTTAGAGCTATAGTTTTCTTTCTCCTTTCCTTCTTTTCCAACCTTCATGACTCTAAGACACAGCCACAAAAATCCAGGAGCCCCTTATTGTCCTCTCCATATCCAGCCTCTTGGTTGAAATTTCAGACATTTCCCAAAGCCCTGTCTTGATCATGTCACTGCCTTGCTCAGAAGCAGTAGGTGATGAGTACTCTGCTCCAGCTCCATCAGATTAAGGTCATTGGCTGGTGTGCAAAACCCCTTTCTGTGGCACTGGTCTCCCATCCCATATTAGCTCTCAAATCCTGTGACAGCTCCAGGCTTATCGATGTCTCCAGTTTTTGAACTTCAACTGTACCCTCAATCTATACTAACCAATTTACCTGGTCCTGGTCCTGGTCCTATGGCTTCGTCTCATGCTCCTTCATCGTGAGCACATAGAAAACACCCAACACATACTCGATTCGGTGGTACTCACTAATGGGATGAACTTCTTTCTAAGTAATATGATCTGAGTTTAAATGTTCATTTACTTCTTAAAATGCAAATTATTTGAAGAGGTATTAAGGCTGCAAAAAGTTCCTGTGTATACATGATCATCTCCCGCTACTAAACATCAGGTCACCACTTTGGCCCTAACTTAGGCTTACAGTTAGCTAGAATGTCCTTCTCCAAACCACAAGTCTTTGGTGTCCTCAACTCTGCTAAGCTGTGCTAGCCTTTTCTAAGTTTACTGCAAGCATGAGAAATAGAGTCACAGATTAGTATTCTCTGGGTTGGTATTTATGAATATCTGTCTTTAAGGGCTTTTTCTCTTTTCATGAGTTGTTTTGTTTTGTTTTGTTTGGAGTAAGGATTTAAATAACAAAGAGTTGCTTGAATATAAAGCATGATTTCTTTCATAAATAGAAATCAATACTTATTTCTGTATAGTTGCAAGTGGAGAAATAATTAGCATATTATTATTCAGTAATTTTATTTCAACCTATATTTTGCATTTAGGATTCTAGGACTCTTCATCCGAGGCATTGAAGAAAACAGCAGGTCCAAGCGGGAGGGACTATTTCATGAAAATGAATGTATCATAAAAATCAACAATGTGGATCTTGTAGACAAAACCTTTGCTCAGTAAGCATTTTTCCATTGTTTCATTTACTTTATTGATCCCAAGTATGGTTATAATCATTACTGAACTCATTATGATCAAAACTGTAGGTAGAATTTCTGGTCAGTTCCCTTTGAATGACCCCAGCACGTCCATTTTTGAATGCATCTTATGTTTTAGCATACTCCAAGGTGGCCCACACACATCTCTGACAACTCTGAGAATGGTAAACCACAGAATATAGTAAGCCTTCCTGCCTGGTTGTCTTCCTGGGGCGCCAATGGATGGGTTTGTTTTTCTTGGGCTATGGGTCAGTTAGACTGGTATTTAATGGCTCTTTTCACAGACTGTTAGTTCAGCTTATTAATTAACTTACTTGATGTCAGCAGTCTAACTTAACCTGAAAAATCTGTGAGGACTCACTAATAGAAACAAATAGAAAAAAATTAAAATTAAAATGATCTCCCTCAAGAAATCATCTCTCTGCTTGTGAAAATGTTACGGGAATAGCTTCTTGTACTGAATGATTAGAGGATGTAGTAGTCTGATGCATATATATATCTTTTAAAGGTATGTTGGCATTGCAGCAGGATTCTGGAACAAGGGAACATGTACTAATACTCCTTAGTGATCATCACCAGCCTGTCTTGTTTCTCACCAACAGAACTCCTCACACATGTTCTCTCTGGGCATTAGTTGTCAATATTGCATGTGTCAATGGAGAAGGGAATGAGTGGTTGTAGGTAGAGGGGAAGTAGGCACAGGCTGCGCAAATGTGGAAAGAAATGAAGCTTTAAAAGAGTCTATTTCATTGAAATAATGATAGGCAAAATTATAATTATTAGTGATGATATTATTTGTATAGACTATTGTGCTTTTTACAAGGTCTTGATAGGTATGCAAGGCAGACATTTTCACTCCTATTTTATAGAGCTGGAAACTGAGGCTTATAAAAATTGAGTATGGAGTTAGCACGGTGTAGAAACTGATTCCTAGTCAAGCAAAAATAACATAGTGGAACTGGCCAGAGGAGTTGGACGGCCTATGTGAAATCGTCTCCCCTAAACATGAGAAGAATTAAGCACTTCAAAAAGAGAGGCAGCGGGTAGGGGATTGGGGACCCAGAGAGCGGTTGTGGTTATGATTAGTTATTGTTTGGTGTGGCTGCTAGTGACAGAGACCTGAAATAAAGGTAGCTTAACTTAAACAAATTTTTTTTTTTGCCAAAGAAAAATAAGCATGGAAGTGGGCAGTTCACAGTATGGCAGCTCCACAGTCATCAGCGAATCAAGCATCTTTGTCTTTCTGCTTTGCCACTTTCATGGGAATACTATCTTTAAGTTGAATCGTGGTCACAACATAGTTGCTGAGTTCCCTTCATGACTTCTGAGTTTCAAGAAATAGGGAAGAGAAACAGGAGGACAAGAAAAGTTTCTGCCTTCCAGCTGAGCCAGCCTCTTTTGAAGAGCTTTTCCTTTAACTCCTCCACTTACATTTTACTGGCAAGAAAGACTGGGAACAGTAGTTGTTTTACCTAGGCACAGGGCACATAAAAGGCCTAAGGAAGAAGGGGAGAGAGAAAAAGCAGCAGGAAATCTAAGAACATAAAGTACTAGGACAGAAAAGTAGAAAATACAGGTACTTTATGACAGAATAACACAAAAAGTGCGTGTTGGATTGACAATCCACTGGTACATTTAGACACAGCCAAAGCACCTACCAAAATGTTTCCATGAGGACACATTAGTGTCAAAATTGAGCTTCCGTAACACAACCTATGTTAGAGAAGATCTGTACTTCAGAAGGAAGTCCTAAAAGGAACTTAACCAGTAATCTGATCCAAAATATCAAATGCTTTTTTTCCCAACTATAATTAGTTGGCTTTGTATATTAATATTTATTTCAGTAATCAGTTTGATTAGATTTTCAGATTTAGAAATGCAAAAACTGTGGGTCATTGGACAAGTTATTTAGTCTCTCTGAGCCTCGACTTTCTGATTTGCAAAATGAGAGCTAATTATACTAAATCTAACATGCTTGTTAAGATTAAATGAGAATCATGGGTGGTAATAAGTGCAACCCAGTGCAGAGGCACCTAGTGGGCAGGTAGTAAGTGGTAAGTAGTGTGCACTTAGCAAAGTCATACTGGCAGCAATATTAATAGTGTCTCCTATGCTTATGCTACTGTGCTACTCCTGGTTGCCAACATGCCATGGTACTTTAGAAGGTGGTGCTCTGCAACATGGTATCATTGTACATTTATTAACTCTCTTTCAAGGGCTCAGGATGTCTTCCGTCAGGCGATGAAGTCCCCAACTGTGGTCCTCCATGTGCTTCCACCTCAAAACCGTGAACAGTATGAAAAATCAGTCATTGGACCTCTTAACATTTTTGGTAACAACGATGGCGTTTTGAAAACAAAGGTGCTACCTCCCGTCCATGTCAAATCTGGACTAAAGACAGTTAATCTCGCAGGAACAAATAGTCCTGAAGCAGATGCATCAACTTCTCTGCAACAAAACAAGAGTCCCCGAGTACCAAGACTTGGAAGAAAACCATCCTCTCCCTCACTTTCCCCTCTCATGGGATTTGGCAGCAAGAAAAATGCAAAGAAAATTAAGATTGACCTAAAGAAAGGTAATTACTAAATTATGCTTAACAGCATTCTATTATTGTAACATGTAAAATTGGTTAAGAGAAATTCATTAAGGCTAATTTAGTTAATTCTCCCTTCATTTAATTGTATCAAAGAATAGATTTAAGTGTATACCTAGGTAACTTAAATTTCTTGAAATTGTAGTACTTTCTTATTCTTTTTCTTCTGGAGAGTATAGATTATTTGAAACAAGAAAATAATGAAGACATGATGGGAAGTGGAAAAATCATTGCAAACTTGATAGTAACAGCAATATTGTGTTACAACATAATACTAAATAGGCACTAACATTTAGTTTTTCCTGTTTTGAGCAACAATTAGTGATTTTTGAAGCAGTCAGCCCTTAGGCCAAGTCTAAAAAACATATTGTCTCTTTAAGACAGTGCTATAACACAAAAATTTTAATCCTCAAAAAGCAAATATATAATGATCATTAATTTCACCGATTCAACATTGCATACATTTTTCCAAAACATACCTAATTTGAAAAGCATATACAATCTTTCCTTTCTTCATCTTTTCTAACTTTTCTATTTCAAGCACAGATCAGTGAGGATAGACCATGTGTGTACATGCATATTTATGCAACATTATGTACATACACGTAAGCATTCATGTGCTTCTGTGCTTTTGTTCATTTTGTAACCTCTGCCTGATATTCCCTTCCCCCAATGCACCCTTCTGAAATTCTGTGTTTTTCAAGGTAATTCAAAGAAACTGAGATCCCATAGATTCTTTTCTGAATAAATAGAGAATTTAAGGTCACAAGGTAGTTTTAGAATACTTATTAACATATAACATATTTCAAAAACAAATAATACATATCTTTAATTAGGATATGGAAATGATTATTAAAGATTCTCTGATCGCAATTTCATTCGCCTGTAAGAATTCTATCCTGGGAAGAAAATGTACTGACTAGAAGGCACAATATTCCAGTGTGCTTAGTAACTAGGTTTTTATTTAAATATATCACTTGTGTTTTTTGTACAAATTATCCAAGTATGTATAAGACACAGATTAGGATGCTTTGAGGATAGAAAATAAATCAGACACAGAATCACCTTAAAAATCCATCAGAAAGACTTGAATGCAAAAATGAAAAATATGACATCACAGCTATACTTTGGGAAGATTAATCTGACAGCAAAAAGATATACTGAAGAAGAGACCACATGACAAAGGATGAGTAAAGGGTGCATGGCATCTGTCTGAATGTGGAAATATAATACTCATGCCTGAATAGATGACTGGTTGTAGGGAGGAAGAAAGAGAAGAATTACAGTTATTGCTGTGGTTTTCAGCCAGAGCAACTTGCATAATGGAGATGTTGTTGCTAGAAATTAGAATCTTAAGTAGATGAGGATATTTGAAAAGGTCAGGATCTGGATGAGAGAAGGGTGGGGTATGTAGTCACATTTGAAATATGCGTGGTGATATCTAAGAGGCTGACATCAGAAAGAGATCTTAAGACCAAACCAAAAGATTTAGGCCTCTTCCCTAGGGAGATAGTAGTTTGAGCCAGGAGCTGGCCAAGGTGGGGAGTCTAGAGGACAGATTGGAGTCTAGCATAGATCCTTGAGGAACATCCATGGTTACAGGGGAGGACAGTGGGTAAGAGAGAGAGTGAGGGACTGATGTGATCAGAGAGGTAGGGAAATAATCAGAAAATAAGGACATGAAAAGCAAGGAGGGAGTGAAGTTCAATAAAATGATTGGTGGGAAGTATCAAGGGGGAAAGATTGTCAAGTGTCAAGAATGTGGTCGTGCGCAGGTCACTGGTGATGGAAGCATGACGAAGCAGTAAGATTGAAGTAAGGGTTCTCTTTAGGGTAGCGAAATCTGAGCATATGTCTTTAGACCCAGTGAAAAACACACCAGAAGGGGGAAATCGGAGAGGCCAGAGAGATGGGCAGGAGCAGCAAGACTCCTGCCGACCGGGCAATGTGAGGCAGCAGAGCTAGAAATCAAGACACACTGGAGCAGCGAGCTTGGCTGTCGTGGAGAAGCCAACTGAACTCACGTCAGGTGGCCTTTTGCTTCTCAGGAAGGTATGAAGTCAGGTTATGGTTTACTGAGAAATCAGTCTCCTGGGCCAATGGACGACGTGCATTCCTCCTAGAACCTGAGTATACCCAAGTGTTACACATCTGTATGGGCCCTAAATACACTTTGATACCATCATGGCCTGTCAGAAACTATAATTTGTATTTGAAACTGGAATAACTGAAGTATATTCAAAATCTCCTGGAATGTGAATGTTTTGCTTATTTTATATTAGTCTAAATTAGGTAGAGTTTACTGTAAGATTGACTATATAATATTACTCATGCTCAAGGTGACCTATACATTTTCCTGTACTTATACGCTAGGCCCTGAAGGATTGGGTTTCACTGTGGTTACCAGAGACTCTTCCATACATGGTCCTGGTCCCATTTTTGTAAAAAACATTTTACCAAAAGGAGCAGCAATAAAAGACGGACGCCTGCAATCGGGGGACAGAATTTTGGAGGTAAGAATGAGAATTAATATCTTCAATAAAGTATTTCTTGGCATTTAAATAAATACATGGACATATATTAACATTTATATTTTGAGTATAATATATTGAAAATTATCACTCATAGACAAGATAAGGACTTTAAGTATAGAACTAGTTAACAAGTAGCCTGACTTTGTAAGTCCCCACTCAGGTCAATGATGTGAGGCCAAATAATCATGAAAATTTTTCCCTGCCATGTTTTTCTTATTTCCACCTCTTAGTGTTCCTGAGAAATTTGGATTGAATCTAGGAGTTCATCATAGATTCAATTAGGGCTAAGAATTTCAAAGGCACACCCAAGCCTTTGTGATAGTTCCCTTCAACTTTTGCCAGGATAGGCCAGTGTGACTCAGGTTGATCTGTGCCTTGTCCAGAGCTACATCGTCTGTGCTAGGCTAGCAATGGAAACACCTGTAAGGAATTTTGCATAGAGATGTATCAGGGATACCCAAGGCAAGAGGGTTATTATTTTTCCATTTACTTTTGTTTGATAACATCATCTTCATGATTACATGTTGTTAATTTACCTTTGAAGAAATCATCTTCATTGAAAGCAACACTATAGCTTTTTATTTTGTTCAAGACCATGAAAGTAGATGTAGCAAATGACTATAAATTAGAACTTTTAATAATATGTGATAATCTGGTGCCTATAATTTTCTAAACATAGAGAAAATCATAAGATTTTGTCAGTAGACTCATATTTCTGGAGGAATTTGCCATATGATAATGGTTCACTTCTGCTTGTTGTATTGGGAAGAAAATGGTTACAGGTATAAACATTTGAAATTTGCTTCCTACCTGTTTGAAGAATCATTTCCTGGTATTGGGCAGTTTGATTTTCCCCTCGTAACAATGTGATGTCTTAGGAAAAGCCACTAATGCTAATTAGTGACTTTCTGAATTTGGCCAGCATTGTAACTATGATGGTTGGTATATTATTGGAAACATGATTGGCTTTCACCCGTGTGTTTAGTTTTTGTCTTTTCAGAGCTTCACTGATCAAGGGAGCCTATTTGCTGCTTACTTTCAGAAACCACCGAGGGTAGAGGAAGATAGCAAGTGTTGTAATTGTTGCTGTTCCTGTGATTTCATTCATTAGGTAAATGGAAGAGATGTCACTGGGCGAACACAGGAAGAGCTCGTGGCCATGCTCAGGAGCACCAAGCAAGGAGAGACGGCATCACTGGTCATCGCCCGCCAGGAGGGAAATTTTCTGCCCCGAGAGCTGGTAATGTTTGGATCTCAGTCTCACTGAATTTTCAAGGGAGAGTATAACACCCAGTGAATTCATAATGGCTGAGAAATGAGTTATAAATCACAGGCTTCGTTTGTAAAGTTGAGGCACACTGGGACTATTTTACCGCATTTGGGATATCACACTTTTAGGGCACTGATGTAATGAGTTGGGTAAATGTAAACAGTGCTTCTGGGGCACAAATTCAAACACCCTTTAACAATAAATGACTGTTGAACAATATTCAGCTAATTCAATAAACTATATATTGAATATGTACTATGTGCCAAACCCTATGCAAAGCACAGTCAGCAAAATAATTCATGGATCTACTTTAATGGAGTTTACTGTCTAAAAGGAAATAAAAATATAACCAAGTATTCTGAATTGTTCTGACGGTTATGAAGGGAAACTGCAGAGTGCTACAGTAACAGAGAACAAGGGAATTAACCTGTTCTTGAGGGCTAGGATAGCATCTTGAGGAAGAGAATTTCAAAAGTCTTGTTAGAAGCATAGACCCTTTGACCCAGTTATAGTAATCGGTCCTAAACTGATGAGAATGATGTGGAAAAAATTTGTGTCCATTGATTTTTTTTTTCCCTGAAGTCCTACCTATTGTTGTAATGTATTGGGCACTGTACAACCATAAGGTATTGGTTAAATAAATAACTAGATAGCTCTGCAGTGAAATAAGTATCTAAAATAATAAGTACCTAAAATGGTCTCTGTGATGTAATTGATAATAACATGAGAAAATATTTATAATAAAATGTTAAGTAAAAAAGTAGGGTATAAAATTACATATGCAGTATGATCACATTACATTAAAAAAACTTAAAAAAGAAGTGGAAGGAAATGTACCTGGAATGTTGGGGTTATAAGAGATCTTCATTTTCTCATTTTTTTTTTTACAATAAATATTACTTTATTGAAATACTATGCTTTTAAGAAGGCTATGGAAAATTCAAAAGGGCTTTTATGGCTAAAAACAAAGGGAAACAAATATAAGGACTTCGAATTACCCCTTGGTTGTTATTTTCTTTGGATTTGTCTAAGCAGCAGCAAAGGCACATATAGGTCACATGATAGTTTTGTAGAGTTAGGTCATCAGAACAGTGAGGGTTAGTTGAGAGGATTATGGATATTTAACTTGAAGAAGAGAAAGTTTAGGAGACATAATTGTTATCAAATATGTAGAGAATTATTGTAGGATTGGAAAGTAGACTCAATCTGTTTGGACATTTTATATCCATTAATCTACTTAAGCATTAAGTCAACTGATAATTTACTGAGTATCTTCTGTGTACAGAGTTGGAGGTTGTGGAGATGCAAAAGCAATTAAGACTCATTTCATGCCCTCGTTGAGCTTATACTAAAACAAATGATTAGAAGAGGACAATGTTATAAGAACATTCTAACTATTGGACCTGTCCAAGAAGGAAATTGGTTATGTAGAATATTCAAACAGAGCTTGCCTCACACCTGTCAAAGTCACTCGGAAAATAGTTCTCCCATTGAGGTTAGATAAGACCAGACAACCTCTCAGTTGTCTCTCTGTATTCTGACCCTACTGTTCTATTCCATGAGTTTATGTTCATGTGTGAGTGTAAAACCTTCCTGAACCACCTCTTTTATATATTCTCCTTAGTGCTATCCAGAAGACTCCTTTCCCTTCACGTTTCTTTGGCATGGAATTTCCTTTCTATCTTTCCTTCTTTTTCCCAACATCTTGTCCATTTTTCCCCTTGCCCTGTTGTAAGAAAGTTCAGTAGAAAAATACGAAAGGGAAGAAAAAGGAGTAACATAAGCCATAAAGATAATAGCTCCCACCTCCTTTCCTATGCTGACTCCTCCATCCCTGAGCATTCTGGAACGCAGAATCCCGAACATCTGTCTCATCTCCTTGCAGAAGCTCCTCACACTTCCTAAAGAGAAACTCTGCAGAAACGTGGAGTCTGGATTTTTTTCCCTAAGATACAGACGGGTTTTTCTTTCAATCCTTTGTTATCTAAAGACCTTGGTCTTTCTCCACAATGGTCAAAGTGAAAGAAACAATAAAAAAGTGGGCAGCCCATGTGTGTAACAAGAAGCCCTTTCACTTCTTGCACTGTTCTTCGGTTGCTAGAAATAAAACTCTCAGAAAACCTCAGTGGGAATATGTGCTTATTTCAGGGATAAACAAAGGCAACAAAGAAAGTTGCCTCCTTCTTCAGGCAAACAAAGAAAGTTTTGACTGCATGTTCTGGAAGAAATAAAACCCTGCATAGCAAGAGAAATATGTCCGCCAGCCACTGTGTATGCAGAAGAACCTAATGACAGAGCTGGGAACTGAAAGCTTCGTGAGCCCGAGTTCCCATCTACTAGTTCTTATAGCCCTCTCCTGTATGTCCTCTGGAATTCCTTACTCCATGGCTAATTCCTTCCTCCTAGAAGCTTTGCCCCTCCCCTTAGGTAAGGGGGAAAGGGATGCTGATCTTATCTCAGTTTAAAACTCTGAATGCATTTCCGGTCAAAGATAATTACATCTGGAAGTTAGTAAATGGAATAACACTTAACCTTGTCTCTGGAATTCAAACCCCAGAACTCAACTTCTGTATCCACCACTTACTAGCTGTGTGCTCTAGAGCAGGTCACGAAGTCATTCCAAGGCTCAGTTTCCTCATCAGTATCATAAGGATTGTTGTGAGGATTAAAAGAGAAAATACATGCAAAGCTCTGAGCATAGTTTCTGGCCAATTGTAAGTTCTCAATATACATTAGCTGTAATTATTTCTTCTAGCACATTACACCACTTCTGTAGTTACAATACTGTACCTTAAATATTTTAAGGGATAAATGGATTTTATGCAGGCTTCCCTGGGGCTAACTGTTGTTTTTGAACAATGATTGTTTTCTTTTTTATTATTTTAAAATGTATTCTGGAATCCAAAATACTGAATTACAAACAAAATTTTTATAACCAAATTCATAAGGGAGGCAGCCATATATATCATTTCACTCTCATTTAATGGAATTTAGTGAAATTCGATTTCTGTCTTAGAAATGACATCATAGATGAGCCCACCAGGGAGCATATTAAATTAACTGTGCAACAATGAGATTATGGTGTGAATAAATTATTTGTTTTCATTGTTTTTAGTTTTATGCAAAATTTGGAGGGCATGTGGTTGGTATTCATTCTTTTAAAACTTTCTGGGAAACACCTATACTCTCAAAAACAGTTGACAGTCCACCATCCAAATATGTGGAATATCCTTTGTAGCCACAGCAAAGCAAGGGTCTTTAAAGCTTATAAGCACCTAAGTGATGTGGACCCAGAATCTTTGCTTTGGAAAAATATGGAGTAGTATTCTCTTTATAGCCCAAATGCCTGCCTTGAGTGCTAAGGAGCAAGACCCATATAGGAAGTTTAAACGGAGGTCATGCTTGGCGTGCACTGCTATTTCAGTGGGAATTACTTCATGGTGTGGCATGCGCTGTGCTATTTGAAAGGGCAAAATGAAGAACAGTGTATTATGTGATACATCTTTGTGTTTTCCTTTCAAAAAATCGAAGGTAGTATTACTTTGGTCTCGTCCCCCTTATCATGATTGATGTACACACTTGACTTTCCATTGAAAATCTGGCAGGATGAAGGAAGGACAGCACTTCCTGCTTTTGTCTTGTCCTATCTCCTTTGAAGAAAACAAACTGTGTTTATTGTTTTTCCGTTCTGAGAAACCGTCCTCTCCCTTCTGTTAAGCCCTGCTATTTCATGAGCTCTCTACCTTCGTAACTGCACTGCACTGCCTATTTTCTGACAGCTAAATCTTCCTTACTTCCTTGTTATCATTAGCTTGTTGTAAAATCTTAACACTTACAGCCAAGAGAGCATGTGGTCAGCAGTTACACAGGAAGTCCCAATATAGGATTGTCTCTTGGATGTGACCCTCTGCCATTCCGAAGGCCATAGTATCCATTTCCTGGTTGTTTCTCCTGACCTGCCACCTAAAAGAACTGTGCTGAACCCTTGTGTTTGCTGGTCCCTGTCCTTCCTTCTGAGCAACTGATAGCATCACAAGTTTAACAGCACATTTAGCCAACCTTCTTCCTGTCTGTGGCAGGCTGGGTTGAAAATCAAATGAGAGGAATTTATGTAATAACATCACAACTATTTAGCTGTTTCTAGTATCTTTACCAAAAGAACTGTGCTTCAAAGGTAATCTTGCCAGAATCCCAGTCTGGAAGAGCCTTTGATGTCTTCAACCCCTGGCTGGGTAAGAGTTTATTAAAGAGGTGTTCACACAGGAACATTTTTGCGGAAGGTACTTTGAGATTAGTGTTGGTAATAGAATTGGAAGGTGAAACTGCTGTGTCTGCGTCTGCACTTGAAATGAAAACTATGCCACTTAATCGGTGGTTTGTTTGGTCTGTTCTTTAAGACACATGGCCTACAAGTTCTTTTCTATTCCTGATACCCGAAATTCTTTTTTTCTTATGCAAAGTGTCAGATAAAGCCATCTTTCCACTTAAGAAAGATCCTGAAAAACTGAAGGGTTTCTATTAATTTCATGCCTTCATTTCTTTAAGAGCCTGAGAGAAAGAGAGACTTATTTGCCCTGTATGTGCGTGTGCATGCATGTGCATCTTCTTCCATTTATTGGGGAGAAAGGAATATTCTGCCATGTCTTTGTTAACTTCTTTAACGTTTCATTTTCTGACCTGCTGCCTTATCTTTAAATTATCCTGAAAATCACAGCAACCCCTGGTGGGTAAAATGAGCTGAGAAAAATTTCCAATGTATTTATAATTTCTACCTGCCAAGTTTGCCTGCTATTAAATGCTGGCCTCTGCAAGTGAGATTAACTATATTTCAAGCAAGCAAGTTTCTCCTGCCTGGCATGATTGAGAACCAAAAGTTAGCCATGTTTGTCATGCTGATTTGACCTTCACTTAGGAATATTGCTTTTGCTGAGAAAAAATGATGCACACACGTGTGGAGACTCCCTTAATAGTTGCTGAGCTTAGTGTATTCCAACACTACCATATTTACCTGTCCCTGTGACTACTTTACCAAATGAGATATGGTTCCAACTCCTTCATGGTTTATCTTATTATTAAGTAAAAAATTCACATCGCCAAATGTCAGGTTATTTAACATCATCAATTATAGAAGAATTTTGGTTTGAAATCTTAGATGAACCTCATTTAACTGATATATTATTTCATTCCCTTTGGCTATTTGATTCAAATGATTCCATGCTTAATTAACCAAGATACTTAAGGAAGAATGAATATTATAGCAGTTATTTGTGGGTAAGTAGCAGAAATTGAAGGATAATTTCAGAATGATTTTTCTGCCTAAACCAAAGTGCAAGAGTTATGCTTGAGAATTTAAATAATCATGCAAAAACTAAAATGCACTGCTACATTTTATGTATTTTCCCAGTAACATAGTTCCAGTGTCTTTAAGATGAAGTTCTTGGTGTAAAATATAGTTTCTATTTCAGCTTCTCTCTACAATAATTTCCATTTTCTTCTTACTGCATTTTTATTCAACCAGTATGTACTGGATCTTAGTCAAGGCTCTGCACCATGAAATTCCGGAGATCAATAAGATATGTTCCTATCCTTACAAAGCTTCTAGCCCATAAAAAAAAAGAAGAGTGATGAGTAGATCGAATTATGCAAATAAAGTGTTACAGGGATTTAAAGTATATTAGGAAGCAAGAAAACCTTCAAAAACATAACAGCATTTGAGAAGGGACTTGTTGATTGAATAGGATTTCAAAATGCAGATCTAGATGGGAAAAGGAACTACCATCTTCAATCACTCAGAGATTAGAAAGTACAAAATAAATCAAGGAGATAGTAGGCAGCCCAGGTTGACAGATTATTGAGCAAGGTACTAATGTGAGAAGTAGTGTTATTTAGAATGAACTTGGAGGGGCAAAGAGATGCTGGGATATCTACTAACAGCTTATTATAATTCACTAGAGGGTATTGGTAAGGACCTTAGGGTCTGGAATCTGTTAGAGTTGGGTTAAATCTTGACTCTGCCACTTAATGACTGAATGGCCTTGATGAAGTTAACCTCCCTAAGGCTCCATTCCTCATCCCGAACACCGTGATTAGATTAGTGTCTACCCAAGTGACGAGTTGTTAGGGTTAAATGAGATGCATGTAAAATGCTTATAATAGGGCCTATAGGATGGGATTCAACAAATTTTTTTATTATCATCGTCATTGCTTACTGAATGAGAGATCTTAAGTGCACAGGTTAGGGTTTCCCACCTGTTGGGAATGGAGAGAGATATGGAGGTAGAAAACTGGTTTTGGCAACTGATAGATATGAGATTAATGGAGTGAGCAATATCAGTAATTCCAAAGTTTTGTGTTTGGATGTCTTGTGATACCATTGACAGAAGGATAAGCTGGTTTGTTTTCATCCTGGAGTTTTATTCCTTTCATAGATCCCAAATTGTTCTACGGGCCAGGGATCCTCAGCCTTTTCTTCTTCTCCTGATTTTCCAGCCATTCTAAACTCTTTTTACCTGTTAAGCATTACTGACACTGTCTCCCTGGGAAACATTTGCAATGAGCCTGGCCTCTGCCTCTGCCTAGGTCACCCCTCCGCTCCCCTGCCCTTCCCTCCCCGCCCCTACAACTCCTTAAGCTATCTCCCTACGGGTGACTTCCTTGAGCAGAACTTCCCTGAGGCCCAGGTCTGGTTTACGGAACCCCACTTAGTTTACATCCATATTCAGGGCACCCTTAGCATGGCCCTGAATCACACAGTGTTAAAATTTCCCCATTAGACCTTAAGAACTATAGAGAAGTAGACATTACTCCCACGTTTGGGAGTCGCATGGCCTGGATGTGCAAGCCTGCTTTCAGTGCCTCAGTTTCCTCATTTGTTAAATGAAAATAAAAACAACACCTATGAGGTAGGATTGTGTGAGAAATAGCTGAGCACAGCTGCTAACATACAGTAAGTGCCAAATAGTGTTTTTAAATACCTGTTGTTATTTCCTGTTCCTGGAGTGCAGTATATGCTCAGTAAATGTTTGTTGACTGAATGAATGAAAGCTACACATTACTTGAAGCTAATGATATGGAAGGCTGGAGCAGCTATTGGTAAAACAGCTAGTACTGCTAATCTGTATTTAATCTGCATTCAGTATATTATCTATTCTGTATAATTGTAAACCAAATGAAAAAATATACAGGGATTTTCTCAGATTTCTAATTCCAGCTACATGAGACAGTGAACGTTAGGATAGTTTTGAATGTAAATGACAATTTAGGTGGTTTAAGTTATTATGAAGACATTTGCACAATCTAGTTGTGGTTTACTTGTAAAGGCATATAAAAGCAGGAAGTATCATTACTTTATATTTTGAAATGTTAGAGATATTTTTACAGAATTAAAAATATATAAAAGTATTTTTAGATGCTTCATTTTGGGCTACAACAATTTGTTAGCATGCTGGTTCTCAAAGTGTGGTCTTAGACCAGCAGTCTCAGAGCAGTACCACCTGGGAACTTGTTAGAGACATGAAGATTCTCAGGCTCCCTCCAGAACTACTGAATCAGAAAATCTGGAAAGGGCTTAGGGATCCATGTTGTAACAAGCATTCTAGGTGATTCTGATGCCCACTCAGGTTTGAGAGCCATTGGAATAGTGGTTCCATTATAAAGAACAGAAAGCCTTTAGGATAACTTAGTGGCTGTAACTGACTAGCTTCAGTGACCACATTTTCAACTTTATCTCTCCTATTTTGAGAGAATAGGAGAGTGAACAATTTCTTGTTCTGTGGAAAATATTCTGTGAAAATGTCAAGCCCAATTGAGCTGTGCCTTTCTGGCCACGTGTGCCTCGTTTTGGCAAAGGGCCAGTTCTGAGTGCGATGCAGTTACCCAACTCGATTACACCTGATCCATTTAGGCACACTCGATTGTACTGGACTTTTTCAGGCCCAACTCGATTGTGCTTTAAAATTCCCACGCTCAATTTTATTGTGCCCAAAATGTGTTATGTGCCAGCTTGTAACTTGCAGCTTCAGAGGCATACCAAACGGAAGTACTTTGGAGGGGCTTGGAAGATTGGGTTATTGTTACTTGGTTTGCAGTTACACCTGTTGCCCTTCTTCCCTTCTCCTTATCTCCTCTGTCGGATGTTGAGGGGTAAGGTGTGTTCCGCTGACCCCTTCCGTGGACCATCTTCCACCACCCACCATTCTACTGTGGTGGAAATCGCGTCAGAGGTTTCAGAGCTCCCGAGAAAGCCATCCTTATTCACTGTCGCAAATCGATTATACTTCGTTTCCCTTTATCTCATGTTAAAGATCAGGACAATGAGGCACAAAGACATTGCCCCTTACCAAAGTTCACGTAGTCTGTCAAAATCAGAAATATTGTTTAAGCAAGACTTCCCCCTCACTGAGGTAAACGTTGTACCTTCTCCGCCTTGTGCTGTGGGACTGGGCCCTTAATCTTTGCCGGCGTTTTGAATGTGTTCCATAACCCACAAGGCTGAGGGATTAATAGTCATTTGCTACTCCCTGAGAAGTACTTGCACCTGAAAGAATTTTACTGAACACTTGTCAGCAAGATCTAGTCTTGATAACATCGATGATGATAAATGCTCTGGTTCAGCATTGTTAAAACAGATGTAGGAAGTGCGGGCCATCCTGCCAGGTCGTATGGCTTCCAGGTGCCAGAATGCAAACACTTAATGGCTGTTATCACAAGACTGGTTTTGTTGGAGACTGGAAGATAGTAGAAGGCGGACTGTCCTATGCTGCAAAGAAGCACTCATGACATTTCAGAAGACTGGGGCCTAATTACATTGTTTTGCAAAGTTAACAATGAAGAGCCGTGAGATTCGGCCCTGTTTTCATGGCGCAAGATGTATGTCTTATTAGTGGCCATGATGGCCATGATTAGACTTCCAGAGGCTAGGAAAAAAAAGACGAATATTCTGAATATTCATGTTTAAACAGCTCAGAAAAAGTAATATTATGACCAACCACTGACTGTATCCTTCTTATCATCCAGTTAACCAAATGTTACCAGTAATTTATGCCAGCTGTTGATGTGGAGCAGCTGGGCAAGAAGTGGGTTGCGGAACTGGGGGGATGACCTTGATTTGCTTAATTGCCTCTATGCCTGTGATCAGTACATTTGCTAAGGTACATTTGGTGTAAGATAAGGAAATGTGTTCATTTTGTAAAGGATATTTAAAGATTAGGGAAAAAAAATACTGCCTTAATTGATTATGGTTGACTTTTCCAGCTGTTATCAAAGTAAATACCATGCATGTGAAACTGCTGCTGCAGTCCATTTCATTTTGATTTTGAAAGTATACGTGGAGGTCTGAACATGTTTTATCTGCCTGTTTTTCCAGGAAAAATGTGTGATCTTTATCATTAAAGAATATCAACTTAAGATCACTATTTTTCTTTCTTTCCTAAGGGCTGGTAAAACAGAGATAGACACTTAAATAACAATCTGTTGCTACTTACCTCCTCCCATGCCCCGTCCCCAAAGATTCTCCGGGCAATGACTTTTAAATATATTCTCATTATTTTTAATGAGTGTGCGGAACATATGATGCATTATGCACCAGCACATGGGTGCCCTATTACTGAACTTGTCAGATATAATAAAACTTTGCAGGGGTTAAGATGCATTTTTCTTTAAGATATTGTAATTATTTAAATTAAGATGCCCAAGTACCAATCACATACTATTTATTTCTTGTTGCTGCCTGAAAGAAGCCCCACCACAAGCCCAGTTCTCGCTTAAAAAAAGAGTGTTTTATCACAAATGTTAAAAAGACGAAAGAACATCTAATATTGTTATGTCTCTTTAAGTTTACCCATCTTTAAATCTGTCTCCATGGCAGGATATTCAATTATAAACGAGTTCAATTATGTTTCCTGGCCACTTATTGAGTTATATGAAGGACTTTTATCACCTAGTTTTTCCATAATTAATTCTTTGCATTTCTTAGAGGCTTAGGACCTAAGTAAGGATTAACAGCTTGAAATGTTGTTTCGGTTTTCCTGTGTTTCCTCTTTCTCTCCTTTTCCTCCTTCTTTCCATTTCTTTCCTTTCTCACTTCTGACCTCTCATCCTGCCTTTCTGGAAGCAAATAACACTCTGTATGTTATCTCTCAATTACAGAATATGTTTATTTCTACTTTATATTAAAGGGGTAAGTTGTGATGAAGGTAATAGTACATTACATACGTTAAATTACATTAAAATGCCACGCAGTTATGAAGATGGAGGTAATGGTAGTAGAATGGAGGAAAATATCAGCTCCAAGAATGGCAAAGCTCCTTTTGCTAGTCATTCATTCCGTAAACACGGTAGCCTGTGGCTCCCAGCTTAGGGAGCTGTTTGCCTCAGCACCCTGCAGGTGAGTTACAGACTTTCAGCCTGACTTGAAAGAACCAGTCCTCTCCCTTCTCTCTTTCCCAGCAGCTATGTATTTCATCTTTAGACCCTTGACTTCCCCTGGGAGGAGAAAAACAAACAGAAACAGATGAACAAAAACAAACCTACCCAAAATGGCAAAACATAAGAAATGTCCGACCAAAATATCTTATTCATGATTTACTTTCACTCTATGTTCCTGAAACCAAATGCTTCTCTTCCGTGATACTCAAAGAGAGGTTGATGTTCAAGAGAATTGTCTTTTGGGCCTCCTCTTTTTCTGGGTCCACATTGGAGATAATGGGACTCAGTTGTTCAATAAATATTTGCTGAACACCTACTATGCCCAGTTTAGCTGATCAAATATTTATTGAATGTTTATTTCTGCTAGAAGTTGTGCCATGCATTGGGTATTCTAAAATGTACTGAAACATGATCCCTGAACTCCAGGAGCTTACAGACAGTGCTAAGTGCTATTAGGGAAACAATTTAAGAACATGGCATGGTACTTGTCACCTGTGGGAAAAGCTAATGGAAAGAAAATAGTTGCATATTGTTAAGGGAGCAGAGAGGTTAACAGTGAGCTAGCAGTTATAAAAAGGAAGAAATCAAAGTCCTTTAAAAGTCAAAGGACTTTAAAATCATGAAAGATTTTATTTATGATGTATTATAGAACTCTGGTTGGACCCTAGAAATATTCAAAGAAGCAAGGAGGAAAAAAACTTCTAAAACTATGGAGAATGAATGAATTACAAACACCTTTCCAAAGGCAGGAAAGAAAACTGAGGAAAGGGAAAAAGAAGAGTAGAAAGAAATATTTTGTTTGTAGTGATAATATTGTTGGCTACTTTTGCTGTCTTTGCAAGTCTGTAACAAGACCCTTTCCAGAGATAATATACAAAATCCATCAAATGTGAATTTAACATTTCATTGATATCCTCTTTTACAAGTTCTATGCTTTAGTTATCTATTGCTGTTTAACAAACCACCCCAAAATTTTAAGTTTTAAAATGTTGATTTATTATTTCTCTAGTGGGTTGCATGAATGGTTCCTCTGCTGGTTTTATTTGGGTTCATTCAGCTGGAGCATCTGCTGGGCTGGAAGGCCAAGGTGGCCTTGCTTACATGTCTATCAGTTGATGCTGGCTGTCAGGTGGGACACCTTGGTCCTCTGTCATGTGTCTTCTCATCCTCTGGAAGGCTAGTCCAGCGTCTTCCATGGCATTCTCAAGACAGCAGAAGATGCAAGAGATCCTGAGGCTTAGCTTCAGAAGTGTCACATCTGCCTCAGCCACTTGATCAAGGCAAGTCATGAGGCCAGTCAAGATGTAAGGAATAGACGAATAGATTCCCTGTTTGGATGAAAAGAGCAGCAAAGTTACATTTCAAGGAGATGTAATTTGCTGGGGGCCAATATTATAATCTTCCACGTTAGAGTAGGGAAGTTGGAGCGTATACTGTTCTATAACAGAGTGAGTATTGGTCAGGGATGTAAGTAAGATTGGAGTTACTGGCCCAGGACTGCCACTAGATGGTTGAGTTTGGAATGATCATTTAATTTCCTGGGTAGTATCTTATTTCCATTCACAAAATTTTTGTTGGGTGTTTTCTTTATGCAAATACAGTGATAGAAATACAGAAGTGTATGAGGCATGCATCTTTCTCCTACTTTGTTGTTTAGCAACATTTTTAACCTTGAGATATACATAAATTTCTTTCCCCGTGCTAGATACCTCTTTCCCTTGCTTTTCTCTTTCTTCTTCCACCTCGTGTAGAGATTTGCTCTTCTAAACACCCACAATGTGAATTGGGGTTGGGGAGTAGGAGTTGGATTTTGTAGATAGTGAAACCTATTAGTATATTAGTATACTAATAAAGTAATAAATTTTAGTATTTATTAATAATTAAATTACCAAAAAAATGTAATTTGACCATAAACAGAGAGAAGAATTTCCTTATCTATAAAAAGGAGGGAATTAAATGAAAATAGAAAGATCCCTTTCTATTCCAAAATACTACTCTCTGAATTTCCGTGCATCAAATCTTGGCATGACACTCTGTACAGACAGTGCCTGAATTATGAATGATCCGTATATATGAATGGGCAGCAGGAATACTCCTTGGAGTGTTTGTCTATTCCACAGTTCAGATACCTGGGGAGCATTTGACCTAAAGAGTGACTTCTTCTAAGTAAATGCAGAGATAACAAATTGCCAACAGATATCTTTCTTATGGCCACCTCTTTGGCCTCTGCCATGGCAACGCTTGTTGCCATAGCAGTAGGCACAGATGGAGCCCATCCTCCCACCCTCTACTGACGCCACCACTGCTGTGGGTACCATAAGGGACTTCACTTCCATAGCCAGCTCAGAAGGAAATGTGTTCCTTCTTTCCTAATTTGGAAATTTAGGTGCATTTTTCCATAGAACATTGTTAAATATAACACATCCAATAAAATATAAATTATTGCTTACTGGTTTGTTTTGGAGATACCATGGAGTAGACAAACCCTCTTGACAAATAGAAACCTAGGCAAAATTTACCAGTATTTCTTCTGAAGAAAAAACAAAGAGGTTCAAATTGCAAGCACCGAGTTTACAGACAAACTTATGGCATGCAACCTGTTTTCTAGCTAGAAATTGCCTTGTCTGTACCCACAGTCATTGTCTATGTAAAGCTTGTTTCCATTACACATAAGAAAAAGGAATGAGTTATAAAGATTATTCATTAAGGTTTTGGCCATCTTTAATGTAGAAAAAAATCTATGGGTTCTGGATTCTTCTATTAGAAAAATATGACTATGTCAACACTAGCAACTTGTTGAAAACTTGGCAGATATTTTCTGTGTAACTATTAATGCAAGCCACCTCAATTCCTCTTCGGTACTAGACATGTTGTTGACAATAAATTATATAAATAAATATTAATGCAATTATTAGCTTGATAATTTTATGTGCTATGTAGGCATGCTGGGAAATTAAACAATGATGAAGGCTGCTGAATTTTTTCATGTTTGGAATATACATAACAGTGACTTATTTGCTGTATCACACAGAGATAGAAGTACCCTAGATCGAGTTTGTTTGTCTTCTGCTGCATAACTGAGTATGACTGTAAAAAAAAAAAAAATACGTAATTTTTCTTGGTGGTTAAGTTAATAACATGTCACTATTATTTGTGTACTTCCAAAACAGAAACCAAATCATGTGTGTCCTAGCTGGAAAGAAAGTAAAGGCACAAAGCTACAAACAAGCTAGTGGCTTACTTTTTAAAAAGCCAAGCCTTTGTTGTCAGATAGCAGTTCAGAGGTTCCTCTTTAACCTGTAGAGTTTCTTGCTGAAAAGAATAGTGATCGCATGTAAATGTCTTCCTTCCTTCGCAAACCTTTGAAAATATAACCCAAAGATTGTGCTGCCTCTGCTCTCGGCTCTCAATAGCTCTCAAGGGAGTTGGCATCTCTTATCAGAAGCCGGCAGCCAGGCCAGGGGCAGCCAGCACATTGAGAGGCCAGGGCAGTGCACTGGTCAAGGCCACTGTGCAGGTAGTGAAAGGCCTCTTGCTGTGTTAAACAAATGCCGTTTCCTTCCTGGCTTCCGCAGGAGCTAACTTTGTTTTTCACTTCTCTTCTGGTATAAGAACAATAAGGATGTATAAGGCCATTCTGCCTGTGAGGAGATGTGCATTAGATTATCATAAATCCACAGATAAAAAGCACAGTGGTCAATGAGAATAAGGCATTCTTGGATGAAATAAAAGGTTTAATTGAAAGTACAGTCCCAGGGGAGACAGATGACTGAGCATGGCATTGAGTAGACATTAATTACCATAGTCAAGAGAGTGAAGAAAATAAAAGGAAGACCATTCCATTTTTTTTTTTTGAAGTTTCCGAATCTGTTTCTTTTTTAAGAGAATGTGGGAGATTGTCCTAATAGGATGCTAGAAAAAAATGAGTTTTGCTCATGCACAGGGTTCTTAGAATACTATTAATGTTTGTTAGGAAGTTGCAGTGAATTTTCTACTACTATAGATATTTTTGTTAAAAGAGATCTAGACAAAGTACAAAGTACGCTGACATGCTAAATAATGATTTAAAAAGATTTATTGCATATTGTGTTGATTTATAACATACTAGTAAATGATTTGCACTTATTCATAAGTTTAGAATTTTTTTATTCTTTGGTTATCTCAGCTATTTTTTGTAGCTTGGGTTTTTCTTCTACAATTTAACAGGAAAAAAAAGTTGTAGAGGCATCTGAACATATGGTCCTCATTAAACATAGACCACTTGCTTCGTATCACTAAAATATGGCTGCCTTTGTAAATCACACATATTTGTTTAGCCAATGCCCTACTTTTGATGTGGCTAAAATAATGGGATGAACTCTACATCGACAGAGACAAAGGCTGAGATCAAGAACTGCCTTAACAAGAAAATAATTGGTCAGGTGTCTCTTTTACCAGCCATTAATATATGTGAATTATGAGTTTGATTCTTCTTTCAGGTCAAATAGAGTATATAAAGAATATTCTGGATTATCTATACCTAATGTGCAATGGTCTTGAAAGGACAAAGACTGGAAGATACTGACCATATGAAGAGTGTTTTGCTTGATGCTTGTACACAAACTGCTGCTCAGCTCCCTTATTAAAAACAAACAAACAAACCATCACTGTCAAAGCAACTTAGTTTGCTTTTCAGGTTTATTTAGAACAAATGAATTTGCTCACTGAGTGAATTTAAACTTTTCAGTCAATTGTTTAGGTGTTGATGTAGACATAGTCTTAGTTTGAAATGTGAAAAATTGCTTTTTTGGGGGGTTAATTTGAACAGGGTAGTTGCCAAATAGTACCAGCTGTCATAATAAAGTAGAAGTGAATGACAGATTTACTCCACCCCATATCAAAACTCAAGAGAGGATATGGCGATCAGCTGAGCCAAAGTAAATGTGAGCTCTTAGAAACATTTGCAAGCTATTTTCTTGTATAGCTCAGCTCTTCATGGGCACCAAAGTGCAAACAGATTATGATTCTGCTTAGCACTATTATAGCAATGGAAAAAGAGGGATCACTCTGTTGCTGTAGATATCCCAAATATATTACCTAATGTCCCAAAATACCATTTGATGATGGTGTTGGTGCTGATAGTGAATCTTGGTTTCTACCAAACATACCACCAGCCTGTAAGATGGTCTGTATTACAAAATGGTGAAACTTAATTAGCAGTTTCTAAACTATTTTTTTTAACATTAATGAAAGCATAGCCCATACTCAGCTCAAATGGAAGAAATAACTGAAGGAAAACTTGTCAACAATGTTTCTTAAATAGCATGTACCGTACACTTGTTCTTAGGCATGCATTGGGTTGGGACTAGTGGCATAAACGTAAAAGTGGAGCGGACCCTGGTACCTTTGAAGTCCTTAAAGATTTATATAATAATAAATAATCATGATATAACGTGATTAGTGCTATACCTTAATTATGTATAGAGTACTAGGAAGACCTAGATGAGTGCCCAACCACAGAGAGCGGGTAGCAATTAAGATGAGCTAGATGAGTAAGAGTTTGCCAGTCAGTGGCACAGTGGGGCAAGGGGTGAGCACGAATTTTAGTCAGAATCCCATCTAAAAAGTAATATAAGATATATGTAAAATTTGATTAATTTCAGTTCCTTTTAACAAACATGCTAGACAGTTTAGGTTAGAAGTGTTCAGAACTATGATTTCTGTAGTTAAGATGCAAGACATACAGCTGTCACTCTTTTTTTTTTTTTTTTTTGGCCTTTTAATGTTATTATTTCAAAAGGGCATTGTAGAAAAGAAGCTCCACAAAAAAAGAAAAAATTATGAAGTCATCCCCAAATACTTATTAGATGCATGCATGCATTTTGCCGGATGCTAAACAGGATTCAAAGTTGAATTAAACATAATTTCTGCCCTTGATGAGATCACAGTGGTATAGCAGAGTTAAGACAGACAAGCTGGCAAATAATTATATGTAGAAAGAAAGTGATGAGAATCATCAGAATAGGGAAAAGAAAGTAAAATGGGAGCTGCAAGAAGGGCACATTGTTTTTCCACTGATAAAATCAGAAAATACTCTAAAGAAGAGGTGGCTTATATGCTGAGACATGAAGTTAGGGTATTTGGAAATATTATGCAAAAAGTTCTTTATTCTATTACACTTTCACTATGAAATTTCTTTTGAGTAGAAAATAATGTCTGCACTTATCAACTGCAGATATACATACACATACATATG
Organism: Lepilemur ruficaudatus; assembly: GCA_963574885.1. Lineage (NCBI taxonomy): Eukaryota > Metazoa > Chordata > Mammalia > Primates > Lepilemuridae > Lepilemur > Lepilemur ruficaudatus. Next base: position 142,744 of record CAUYRT010051034.1, read on the forward strand.
AAGTGATTCTTTCCTTATGTATGATTTCATTAAGTATCATAAAAGTTGTAGGTCTGTGCCATCAGGGAAATGCTTGACTAAAAAGATTCATCCACTCATTGTGTCTTCTTTTTTCATGTGTCAGCAAGTAAAAATGGAACTGTGATGGATTAATTAAAAAAAATTAATTCCTTAGGCGTGAACTGAACTGAGATAGTCCTTGTTTAGTCTTTGAAGCATACTTGACTTTGTTGGAAAATGAAGATCCCATTAGTTCAGAGAAGAAAGAAGTCCCGTTCAACCTACGTCTAGCAAAATATTGATTGGAAGTGTGCTGAACTTTTAAACTTCTTGTAATTACACACTGATTTTACAGGAATTAAGACCACAGAAATTGCTCCCGTATCCTGTCCTGCTTTTTCATACGTATAACGGCATGAGAGGGGAACACTTGGAAGATGAATACCAAGGAAGAATAATATGAATTAAAGGCAATATTCATTAGCCCAAGACAGTTATTAATATTTAAGCATCTGGAGCCACCTGAACAATCCTCAAGAACCTGGCATGAACAGTGTGGGGGATGTAGAGGAAGAATCTTCCCAAATCTAGGCTACTTATTTCTTTATCTTGAGAAAATATCACAGACCCAGAAGCCACTCTAAGGTTCAGACTGTGGAATGAGTATATGTTCACATACAAAATGTAACACCCAAAATAAGGGAAAGACATGATTTAGAGAAACGTAAACCCTATTTCATATTTTAACCCTTGATATCACCCATCCTCCTGCCCCAAAATACTCTCCAGTTCGTGGATGGGATGACTGGTTTCAATTCTTCACTTCCAAATAATAGCATTATACAGCCATACTCTTGGCATGGCCCTGTGGTATTTGGAGAGTACTTTCCTGATCATAGCCCATGGACCTGGCCATGTGAATCCATTTGGCCAATAAGATGTTAGCAGACGTTATGTGAGCAGATGCTACAAAGGTACTTCTCATTTTTGCTTCCTTTTGTCATGTGATAAACATGTTTCACATGTCCAGTGGTCCAAGGAAAATGGGAGATACATGGAGCAAACATACATCTAATTCATAGCTTGGCGGGAAGCCTACCTGGGCCCAGCCTAGATCAGCCAAACCCCCAGCCAACCTGCAGATATGTGAGCCAGATATAAATACTTTATTGTACACATCACAATTTGGGGATGGTTTGTTATGCAGCACTACTGTGGCAACAGCCAACTGATACATTTATTCACTTTTCCCCACAAATTAACTTTGGGTAGATTTCCCCTTGCCCTTCTATTTGTTTATGATATGATGAAAGGAAGATATATTCACATTTTAATTTTGATGGGTTTTCATCCTCTGTGGGACCTAAATGACTTCTATTTTATTGTCATTTTTATCTGACAATTAATTTTAACAGAGTAATTGATTTAATTCAGATAGAAGGCAAATTATATAGTTGCATCTATAAATGATGTGTTATGTATATGGTAAGAACATTCTTACTACAATAGTAAACATGTACTGTGAATTTTAAATGGTTGTTACCCCCTGAGATTTCTCAATCTCTATTTGGAATTTAGAATTATTTGTCATTAATAGCATACTAAAGGGGATTGGTTTCCAGCTGGAATCATATTAGATGCAATTCAGACCTCAGGTTGAAGGATGGGGTAAAAATGGCTGTGATTTTATCATTTGATTTTCTTATAAGCCTTAACCAATAAACAGAAACTCTTCCCTCCCACCTCTACAAACATATTACTTTTTTGAGGCTATGGTAGTACTGTTACTACATGGTAGCATAATTTAATAAATGTTACTCTCTGAGCCTTAAAGTGGAAGAACATTTGGATCCTCTAGGGAAAATGAAGGTGATTAAGATGTAATCCTTGCCTTTAAAATTCTTGATTTGGGAAGAAAGCTGTCTTATCCTTACTAAGAATCATTGTACTCTAAATAATGGCACATATACCTACAATGGTGGTTGCTATGTAGAGCATTTTCATACTTCTACACTATTGGTTTAAGATTTTTTTCTGTGACTATAGCATTTCATAAGGTCTCAGTGAAAATGACTTATAATTCTTTAACTGTCTGCAGAAATTTCCCAATCCAAAACTTAAAAAATAAAAAGGAAGAAGGAAAGAAAATAAATTTCTCATAAGAAAACTAAACATCATTTATTCCCCTTTATGGCATAAGGACTCCTTAATTTTAAAAGCTTCAGGATGTACTTAGTGTTCTGCACCTTTTAAAAGCAGGCATGAGACTCTACTTTGCTTCTGTATACTTTCCTTCTGACTCTGTTGTTATTAATGCCGATAGTGAAATATGTGTGTACACAAAAATGTGATGCAGAAATAATGGAACTGGAAGGTTTAACCATGGGGCTCTGTGGCATCTCTCAGACATTGTTGGTGACCCACAGGATTCTATCTGGATCCTTCTCTGTTCTCTGCTCTATTCCCTCCTGCCAGGTCTTCCCCCAAGTTCTCCAATGCAGTATTTCTCTAAATGTATGGTAGGGAACACTTCCTCTGACATGCTTCAGGCAAAGATGTGATCCATACTCAGGTAAATTAGGGAAACCTTGCATACTCTATTCCCCTATCAAAAACTCTGAGTATGTATTAACTTTTTATATAGTCTCTGAGGAGTCTAAAATGAAATCTTTTCCTTAGAACTTTTTACCATAGAAACCCTCATTTTCCCCCCACATACAGTGACTGTAAGTGAACCTGTGTATTAGACAGTAGACGGTCAAGTCTTAGAGGGAGCTAGTTTGGTTGGCTTGTGAGGACAGCCCGAGGTGGGCATTGCCTTGGTCCAGACCTCCACAAGAAGCAGCAGCAGCAGCCTGTGGCCGGGGTATCAAGGGATCAGAGGTACCTCCACGTCAGCCAGTGCCACCCCTGCTTTGTGAGCGGGGCGGCTGGGCAGTGGGTAAAGCAGGTATCATAACAGGTGTGCAAACTTCACGGAGATGCTGGGTGGTGGCATTTACATTTCACTTTTGTCCTTGATGCTGCACTGTCTTTTAAAGGCATGAAGCGTGGGTTGCCTGGCATGTAAAATATTTGTGATGGTGAAGATATTAAAAATATTTCACCTAAGAACCCAGCTTCCCAAATGGGCTGCTCCTCTTAGAAATCGGGCTCCTCATGCTTCCTTTTTAGGTCATTAAATTGTTACAATCGTATTGTTTGTTCTTAAATCTGACATTCGTACAAAAGCCTGTATTCTTGTATTTTAACCACTAAATTATTGTATGTAAAATATTTAATACATTTCTAATCAGGTATCTCTAATCTACTTTTAATAGGAAGGAGTAAAAACAAAACGAAAAGACCTATTGTTTCTTGATATTAATAAAGCAGGTTCTGGTTTTATAAAAATCCATGCTGTCTGAATTATAAAATATCTATTTCCATTACTTTTCGTGATACACAATATTATAGTCACTTCTTTAATCTTTATCTGAAAAGGAAAAATATTGCCAGTGTCACCAAACCATTGAATTTTCTGGTCTTTCAAGTTTATATACTGTATTTGGCGGGGAGGGGGTAGCCACAGGAATCTTAACTCTGACTTGCTTTACTTTTGTTAATTTTAACCTCTGGCTTAATACTGCATTAAGGTACTTTTTTATTGAACAGCCAGTAAAGAATGGCCATTTTCTGACGTTTGTTTTCTGGTATTAGATTAATTCTTTACTTAAAGAAAATTGTTTTTTGATAAGTTCAGTCAGAGATCAGCTCTTGCATTAGTATTAATAGTTCCCTCCCTTCCTCCCTCTTGAGGGGGGATAGGTTTTTAAAAACATGAAAAAGTGTTGCAATTACAAATAATTTCTAGAATTTTCTTCATTCAGATCTATGGTTAAAAATCATTTGAAATGAATGAATATGCACTTTGGGAGAGCAATTAAGGACATATATTTAAAATATTGACATTATTGAGTTAACTGTAATCTACGTTTAAATTTTTTCTTCCATTAAAAGTAAATACCAGTGTTGTTTACATTTAACTCTCTGAAACTTTTCTCCTATTTATGGCCACATTAACTTACATTTTTCTTTTCTTTATGATTGATGTATAATGTTGAATTTTGGGTTAATTCTCAACAACTTAGAATATGATTTAGATTTGACTTTTTAAATTATTTATTAGCCCTACGATCTCTGATTCTTTTTTGAGATTTTCTGTTTTCCAGAGGGCAAAATACTTTAAAAGATCATCTGCCTGCTTATAAATCACCAAGAGTTCTGCTGATTTATTTATATATTAGCAATAGTGGGAGAAAAAGTTCTTTATAATTTATTACAATAACCATCCTTAGACCACCTTTTACCTTGGCATGTGCCTGCTCATCTCTAATCTTTTCTTTACTCTCTGAAAAGTACAGCAGGAAATAAAAGTTCTCCCTGCTGTTGGAATGAGCCTCTGATCCCCACTCTAGGATGATATTCACACTCTAAATTTTATATAATCCAATTGGCCAAAAACTTTTCATGCTTTGTAACTACCCAGTGCTTTTTTCAGATTAAATTAATTAATTTTTTCAGATTAATTAATTTCAGAAAATTAAGCGTCTTGCAGGTGTCTTATCCTTTCATTGTGAAAATTTGTTTATCTATATAACAGAAGTTTCGTCACCTTAAATTCCTTAGAATTTACTTAGGCAAAAGTTTACAGTGGTTAAGCTTATTATAAAATATCCTGGTAGAATTGCCAGGTATGGCTTTTGCTTTATATATATCTATAAAAAAAAACTTACTCATTTTTTTTCTTAAAGTTCTTTTGTTTGAGTTTTGGTAATTGACAAAATGATTGCATGTGAAACATAACTCTTGCATAAAGTAGGCTGCTCACAACACAGACTAATTACACATTTGGGAGGCAAGGCGAAGACATCCCAAGCTTGCTTGGGCTGAGCCAAGAGCACAGCATTTAATGAAATGAGGGCCATAAAAGGTTCAGCATGGATGCTTTCAGGTCTGACCTGGGCTTCTGGGAAATTGAACAGTGGCTCTGTGGGCTGGTGGATTCCCCCGGGCTTTGAAAGGCTGGGCTGTTACCACTTACATGCGTGACTCGAGCGCTGCTTTGCAGTACAAGACATCCGTGATTCTAGAGATGGCCCCGTTTGGTACACTCTTAGCTAATAATATGGATGCCTCGCCAGTCATCCATCTTCCTGCCTCTCTTTCCTCCTCTCACACCAACTAATTACTTTTGATATTTGTTTATAAAAACGGTTAGTATGTCTGCCAAAGTCTATGTAGACTTCTCTGTTTCTTCTTTCCTATTCTTAAACTCTATTTTTTCCTCTCCAGATAAAACTTCAAATGAAACAGGAAGCATCTCCATGTTGCTTAGTAAATTTTTTTGTTTTGCCAATTATGTTCTATGTAGACTGGCCATTCACATTACAGTGTTTGGTACATAGTGAGTGCTTGATAAAACTTCCTTGAATGACTGTGGTATGCAAAGAGTGACTGTTGTCACTCAGGCCAGAATGGACCAGTCTTATCTCTGAATTCCACCTCTGACAGGTTATTCATTATGTTTGAAAATAGAAATAATGTTACAGAGCACAAAATGAGAGAATGGTGAAGTAGGAGGAAAAGTAACTGTATGGGAGGGAGAAGGGAAATATATATATATTAGGATCATGTCAGATCAATAACTGTAGGAACTTGAAGAAAGTTTGTGTAAAAGAGAAGAACGGGTTAGGGCTAGAGCTGGATAGGATAAAGCATTATAAATGGCTTATAAAAATTAGGAAAGAAAAGGAAATTAACATTTTACTCTTCACCATTGGTTTTGCTTTTTTTCTTTTATTAATAAAAATAATGCCTATACATACATGATTGCAGTGCTTTCTAGAATGAAAACTCTGACCCATTATTGGGTTATGAAATCAACTTAGTAGGTTGTGACCAAATTTAAAAAAAAAAAAAAATAGAATGGAAAGTACCAGAATTAATTGCACTTTGGGTGAGTATTGTTTCTTGAAACGTGTTTGTGTGTGTGTGTGTGTGTGTGTGTGTGTGTGTGTGTCCATACATCCATTCAGTGGATGAATGGATGGATGGACAGATAATGTGGCTTTGAGTGCTGGATAACAATGCTTCCCAAACTTGATGAGATAGACCATGAATATTGCTGTTTGTAGTGTTCACTTGTAATTTGAAGTACCTGATGTAATTTAAAACCACGAATAGGCCAATGTCCATCATGAATTAACTATGACACATCTTGATGCCTTCACTGAGAATTTGATGTTGAAGGTGAGCTGAGTTATCATCTCTTCTTAGGAGCAGGAAGTATGGTATCAAAAAGAAAGTGGGACTAGGTTACTTTTAAGGTTACTTATGGCCTTATTAACCTTAACCTTAATTTTCCTTATTCCTGTGATATCATATGCTTTTTATAATTACTTTTAATGTAAAAATTAATTTACATGAACATTTTAATTAATGAAATCTTGAGTCATAGGATGCCAATAATTTATTCATTTGCTTACAATTTTACAAATACAGATTTGTACATGTATATACATATAGATACACAGAGGCACATACTGTTGGGTACTCATATAAATCGATACATTCATTCAACAAATCTTTATCCAGTGCCTATCTTGAGCCTGACACTGCTTTGGCACTAGCAATACATCAGTGAGAAAAAAATCAGAAGAAGATAAAAGCCCCTGCATTCAAGAGATATTATTAAAAAAATAAGTATACAGTGTGTGATAAATGCTTTGGAGAAAAACAAAACTAGACAGTGGACAATGGACCTAGGCAGGGTACCATCGAGAGGGCTTTAAAACAATTTGAAATTGGATGGTCACCAAAGACCTCACTAATGCATTGATGTTTGAACAGGGAATTGGAGGAGGTAAGGGTATAAGGTGTGCAGAACTCTTGGAAAGGCACATTCAAAGCAGAGGGGAGAGGTGTAATACAAAGGATTAGGGGCAGAAGTGTACAGGTTGTATTGAAGAAAAGAAAAAAGGCCAATGTTGTCAGTGCAAGATGAGTAGGTGTGCTCAGAGAGGAGAGTCGGGGCTCTCAACTTAGGAAATTTCTAGGACATTGTAAGGACTTTGGCTTTTTCTCTGAGTGAGGTAAAAAGTTACTAAAAGGTTTGGGGTATTTGTTTTAATAAGACCACGCTAGCTGCTATCCTAAGAAATAGTCTGAAGATGGGAAAAGTGGAAGCAAAGGGAGCAGAGAGGAGGGGGCTATTACAAATAGTATCAGGCGCAAGTGGTAGGATTCTGGGTGTACTCTTAAGGTAGAGCTGATGGGAGATACCTGTGGGCTTGGTGTGGAATATGATGAGATGAGGGAGTCAACAATGATATTGAGGTCTTTGGCTTGAATGTCTTAGACTCTTAGAACAGCGTGGAAAGAGCTCTTATCTGAAAGACAGAAGCCAGGGAGGGTCCAGGGTCTGGATATGCCACTGCCATTAGGTTTGTCATATCACTAAAGTCTTGCATTGGGGACACTTGCAAATACTTTATATTCCTTTCCATTCTGCTACAAAATGTCATCTGGCAAGATTTTAGTTTAATTTCAGAGTTGCTGATTGAACCAAGATTATTGGAGGGAGGCATTCAGCATATTGATTTTTTTTCTTTTTTTACATTAGGTAAGGGGACATTTATTTCTAACAGAGGAAATGGCCATTTTAACTACTGTAATGGCTTCTTTTACCATTGGGAAGTTTGCTATTATTAGAGAGCATTAATTATTTCCTGAGCCTGGTATAAGCTCAAGAAAGATATGAAACATAACTGTAGTTGGGTAGAAAATGTAAATTGCGTGGTATCTTACTGTCATTGTAGGAATCTGTCCTGGAATTTCTTGAAGGTAAGTCAAGTCGTGGTGACCCACAAAAGTTGGGACACAGGGATACAGTATAGTAGTTAAGAATGGTGGAGTTGAACTCATAGAAGCAGAGAGTAGAATGGTGGTTCCCAGGGGTTGGAGAGGATGGGGAAATGTTGGTCAAAGGATACAAAATGTCACTTAGGAGGAATGAGTTCAAGAGATCTATTGTACTACATAGTGACTATAGTTAACATTGTACTATATACTTAAAAATCACTAAGAGAGTAGATTTTAAGTGTTCTCAACACACACAAAAAATGATAAAGTATGTGAGGTGAGGCATATGTTAATAAGCTCAATTTAGCTAGTCTACAACGTATAAAGTATAACATATGTTGGACTACATACACAGATACAATTTTTATTTTTCAATTAAAAATTTACAAAGAAAAAATACACTCCTCATTATGCTTTATCCATAGATAATGTACCTTAAAATTCAATCCTTTTGTCAAAAATGAATGTAGAATAATATGGAACATGAAAATGTAGTAGACAACTCAGAACTCTTCAACAAAAAAAAGAGAGGGAGAGTCTGACACAGGAACCATGCTGCCTGGGCCACACAGCTTCAATAGTGCGAAGTCCTATAGACTGTAATCATGATACTTATCTGCTGTGAACCTCAGTTTACTCATCTGTAAAATAGGCATGAGAATAAACCTCAGAAGCTTATTGGGAAGAGTAAGTATATGATATGTGTGAAGCACTTAGGACAGAAGCACTCAATCATTGTTAGGCCCTGGCTCATTGTTTTTGTTGTATTTTTGGCTCTAGGATATCAGGGACTTAAAAAAGATAAATTGAGTTTCAAAAGAAAAGATAAGCATAAGGCCAACTGATCTCTATTTTTTCTACCGCTTATGTAATAAATGAAAGATATTAGTGCGAATAGTGGTTGTCAGTCTTACTAAGAATTAAACACAATTGCCAAAAGAAAAATGATTTGATCAAAGAATTAAGTGAATTGAAAGTATTACTAAAGCAAATTCATCCTTGTCTCTTTGTCTCTGGTAGATAAAAGCCAGAGAAGCTTTCTAGTTTTTCTCTTAAAATGGTGTTCACAAACTTATAGTAAAAACAGTTGTTCTTTAATTATACTTTAATTCAGTGGGACTTTATTAGACTGAAATTAACCAAATCACAGAGATTCCTAGAAACATGAATGATTATGAAATGTTATGATTTCTAAATTGGGCATTTTGGAAGATGAAAGTAAATACTTTACATTTAATAGTAAATTCTGGCATTCCAATGGAAAAAAAGACAGCTAGTTTGAATCAAATAATGAGGTTTCTTTCTTAGATAATATAATGATTTAGTTAAAAGAGCTAAGGTATAATATGTTTATTAAATTAAGCAATAAACTTTCATTTCTTTGAGCAACATATTGTCAAAATCTTTACACCTAACTTCATTGACAATGAAATTAAATGAAGGAACTGTTTCTTTAAAAGTGAGAGATGGGTTTTTTTCTATTTTGGGAGGGGTTGAAAATGCCCTGTCAATGGATCTGGCTATGATCAGACCCTTAATCCTGTTTTAATTATAGGTTCTTTGCTACTTCTGATTTTATGGTTATGTGACTGACATTCAGACATTCATAGTAATTTTTTTAAATATGTAATTTTACATAAGAGTCCCTTCAAAGTGACCTTAAGATGAGAGTCTCTAGACATAATTATAGGGAGGAAGGAACTACCAACCTAGAATGAGTTGATAGTTTCCAGGGATATCTCATTTTCAAATTTTTTGGTTATATACTGTGGCAGAGTTTCACATTTCTGCAAGCTTGAGAGGAATGTAGAAGGGATACCTACAAAGATTATCATGTGGACAGCACTTGTCTATTCCCACTACTGTATACTTGAAAACACTGGGGACCAAATATGATTAACCACATACTTGTGTCAGGAGACCTGAACCCTAAATGTTTTTTTACCGCCATACTCACTGTGTTTCTTAAAAGCACTATGTTGTGGCCAGGTGTCATTTGTCAAAGATGACATGAATATTTGTTGTGCATAATCGTTTTTGTTTGGGTTCAAAAATTGAATGGCAGTAAATTATACTACCCAAAATGCAGGCATAAAGCATGAGTTTTGACAAAGTGAAATTTAATTCAATGATATCCATTATAAATCACATAGCTCTAATTTTAAGATAACATTTTATTTTTTCAGTACTGGGTCCTACTGACAGTCTTTACCAATTGCATTGCTTCCATGGTAAACAATCATGTTTTAAATTATATAAGCCAGATATTTTCCCGAAATTTTAAGACATTTCTACGCTAAACTGTGCTCCTTCATCTAAAATGAAGATGTTGAGATTACGTTATCTCTAAGATCTCTTCTGAAGCCTAAGATTTCCAAAGTCTAATGTCTAGCTTCTTTAATCATGGTGAATATTCTGCTAAATTTCCAAATGCTTATGGGATATTTCAAATTGTATGACTCTGCCTTGCCAAGTGATCCTCTCTGTTGACCATTATTACCAAATATTATTCCCTGAAAGCTCCTCACTCCTACCCCCTTCACAGATGTGACAGTGGCCCCTTACAGAGAAAAGATCCACCAGCCTTTGCCTGCCAGGACAAGGACTGTAGCTGTTGGAGGTCCAGTCATCCTCTAACATCTGTGTTTGGTCATCTGAGAGTGTGAAATATTAATCTGCTTTCTTGTCTTCATTCTTTCCCTCTGCGTATCCCCAACAGAAAGGAGAACCCGACTGCTATGCACTCTCCCTAGAGACAACCGAGCAACTCACCTTTGAGATTCCCCTGAATGATTCAGGCTCTGCTGGCCTTGGAGTGAGCTTGAAAGGGAACAAGTCCCGGGAAACTGGAACAGACTTGGGAATTTTTATCAAATCCATCATCCATGGAGGTGCTGCTTTTAAGGTGGGTAGGAATGACGTTTGCGTGTTTGGGAGAAGGCACTGGAGATGTGGCTGTTGTGCTTGGGGACTGGCTGGAAAAGTGTCTGCAGCCTCGAGACCACTGAGGCTTTCCTGCCAGATGTAGGGAATATATGTGTGGACAGATCTGACTCTTTTTGTACCTTAAGTGGTTATTTTTACTTCCTAGAAATAGTTCTTAAAACCCATCATGATTAACATTCTTTTTTCATTCTTTTTGTTACTCCATTAGGATTCCTCTGAATTTGTAACTTGAGAGAGTTGAGTCTAAAAATACCCAATCAGAAAAGCAAAACTAAAAACAAGTAAACATAAAGGCAGCAAATAAAACAATTGTGTGTGCAAGAGTGAAAGCTCAATGGAACCTGAGAGTGATTGTAGTATCAATTAAATGTCATTTATCACATTTTATACACTTGAAGATAATCATGGTGCCCAGAACGCATTTTTGCTTTTGAACACTTGGAGAAGCTTGTATGTTTCCAGAAAAAAGGAAAGATCATGTTTCTGTCCTGTCATCTTGGGGCGGGTAGTATATTAATAGCTATTAACATCGTGTGATGGTTAACTAGATGGGCTGCGTTCAAATCCAGCTTGCCACTTGCTAGCTGTGAGAAAATGTGGGCCAGGAGCTTGACCAGCTGTCTCCCATTTCCTCATCTATACAATGAGGATAATAAATAATACCTGCTTCACAGGGTTCTGAGGATTAAATAAATTAACGCACACATGTGATGAAAGTAGTCAAATGATCATAGAGGGAAGACACCATGTTTGCACCGCTAATCACCATCATCATCATCTCATACTATGCAAGGAAACTTCTTGAGTTTGAATTCTGCCTTAGCTACTCTCCCTCTCTGTGAACATGGGCAGGTTACTCATTCTCAGTATGCCTCAGTTTCCTCACTTGTAAAATTAGTAGTGCCTACCTCCTGTGCTGCTGTTAAGACTGAAAGAAACAATATATATAAAGCGTTTAGCATAGCGCCCATAATAACCTTCCAATCTCCTCACACTCACCCTTCCACTGTTGTTTCAGACCCAGACACCGAGCTAATGTCTTTTTCCTTGGGAAATAAATACGTTTTGGATAGACAACCCTTTAATTCACTCCTTGGTTCAGTTAGCTTTTGTTGCATAAATAACAAAATTTCAATAATATACATCAGCAAACCTTTATTTCTCTCATGGCTCTGTGCAGAGCAGCTGGGGGCAGGGAAGACTCCGATTCAGGCTGGTGTCTCTCTATCACATTGTAAGGCTACAGATCTGAGTGGGCTACACATATTTCACCTACTCCTGGACCAACAGGCCAGCTGGAGTGTGTCCCTCTCAGGCCATGAGGTATCAGAGGGCCAGCAGCAAAGGAGGAGTCCCCTTAATGCCTGGGCTCTGAGCTGGCACACTGCCACTCTATGCATAGGCCATTGGCCAGAGCAAGTCATATGGCTGAGTCCAGGGTCAAGCAGTAGAAAAACACACTCCACCCACAGTGAAGCTATGGCAAAGGTGTGAGTGCAGACAGAATGGTGAAGAATTGAAGCCAATCATTCCATCTATACAGCTCCCCGACCTGGCTCAGCAATGCAGAACCAAGAACAAAAGGGAAACAATAGTAACAGTGATAGCAGTTAACATGTATTGTGCTTAGTATATGCTGGACACTGTAATAAATGTTTTAAGTGTATTCTTTAATTTTTTTCTTCACATTCACATTGGATTATTTTCATGCCATTTTTATCGAAGGTGAAATTACAGATTAGAGGGTTTAGTGCCTCTCCTGTGGTCATATGGAAGGGATTGCTTAAACTAAGATTTGAATGCAGGCAGTCTGACTCCAGAGGCTGTGCTATGCTGCACTAGGATGCGCTATGCTTTCACATCATCCATTCATATTTCTAGAGAGCAGGGTCCGTTGCCCTGAGGTTGTCTGTATCACACTCTCATCCTTAGCCACACCATCTAAACATGTGCTGTGTTTGAGGATGAGTCCTTGGCCACTACCTTTTGGATACTACCTTGGTATTATACTTTTTATTCCTAATGACAGCTCTATTTGCAGAATTTATTCCAAGTAAAATTGAAACTGAGATGACTTTTTGGAAATTAAAAGCAAACATCTTAGCTTTTTTATGGGCAATAACTTAAGCTCAAGAAGATATTGGCGGGCAGGTTTAATATGTATATCCATGTTTGTGTGAGTAAACATCTCCTTACCTAAGCAGTTTCTAACAGTCCTCTTTCTTGCAGAAAGATTTCACTTTCCATTTATGTAAATTTCTTTCCTGACACTGGTCTGCTGAGTCAGACAATCACACCATTAAAAACCACTGGACAGCATATTTATAGGGGATCTTAAGCAGTAAGAGGCATCAGTCATGAATTTAGCCTCGTGAATGTTTAGTATCCATTTGTCTTGTTTACCTTTTGCAGTGTAAAGGGTAGATGCCGGTGCTTTGCTCCCAAGAAATCCAATTAACCAGAAAAAAAAAGTATTTTTCCATTCTCTTTCTGCTGTTCCAATAATCTACTGTTACTCCTCAGAAAATTGCCACCTGTCCTATGATTCAGGATTATGTCTTACAAAAATTGTTTTGAGCCTTTGTTCCTGTCCCTGTTGAGAGGATACAAATGTAACAGACTACAGTGTCCCTGGGGCAGAGGGGAGAGAGATAAGCATTGGGAACATCCACCTCAGTCAGCATCTGGCCCTAGGTCTTTACCCGAGATCAACAAAATAATCTTTTTACCGGAGCACAATGTTTTTCTCCTGGCCCTTCTTACTGCTAATTAGTTCTCAAGGTGTTTTTCCCTTTAGGAAAGGTTGATTTTTTGAAAACTAAACTACTTTGAAAAGTATGACCAAATTCTTCCTGTGGATTCTGTGTGCCGTATTCTCGGGGGCGCTTTGGTTGGTATAAACAAAGATAGGCTACTTCTGGCCAGATGTGAAACCCCGGAATGACTGTGGCTCTAATATAGGGCGTCTTTCTGTTTTTCCTTTGCCTCTCAGGCTACTGCTTCCTATCATTTCATCTCTTGTTGGAGTTATTTCTAATAGAGAAGTAAATCTCTGTTTGAAAATGGGAGCATCCAGCTGCTCTAGGAAGCCCTCTTGGAAGTGAGTGCCTGACTTGTTCTAAGGGCAAACTGAAGAATATCTTTAACCTATTCAGAATTATCCAAGTGCTTCATCTCAATAATGAACTTCAAGTCTGCATATTAAGACATAAAGCCCAGAGACTCTCCTTTGTGTGTGTCAGGTCACACCACGTGTGATTACGGGCTGACTTGTCATATGGAGCTCTTCCTAGGCCTCTCTGAAGTGTAACTCTTAGCTCTGCCTGTTAGTGCACAAAGTGGCCATTGACCATAACAGCAAAATGCTCCTCCTTTCGACAGGTGACGCTAATATGGCTAAGCAAGAGCATGTGTTATATGTTCGTGGTCTCATTTTAGTTTCTGTCATTCTTCCCGAGCATTTGCCCCTGAGGTGCAGCGTAATTGCTATTAGAAATAAAATATACTAGATACAAGTGTGTGTGTTAACTTCTCTTGAACGGAAAACTATGGTTGGAATGAAATTATGATGGCTGTAAGGATGACTTTCTAAAATTTTACTTTTGTGGTTGGAATTTAAGGTGAATATGGTAGTGGTATTGCTGTTAAATAAAAAGAAATAGTGTTTGTGTTGCCATTAGAAAAAAAGACCTTGAGAAAAATATTCCTCTTTCCCCAAATCCACATAAAAATTTGCTTTTTATTTTTTCGAGGAAAGCACAAATAAAGTCTCAAGGTGATCATTCACCTTAGATATTTTTATGTTCATTTGCTAAACATTTTGAATCCATTTGGTCTGAGATCAGTGGCTTTCCTTTGCTTTGCTTTTGACATACGAAATTAAAAAATTTTAGTTAATTTTAGTATAATTAGTAGATGCATTTTTGCATCTATTGATTATACTCAAACTGCTTATTTCCTACCTTAAAGAATCACTTTTGGAAAAAATATATATTAATAACTAGAATAGTGATATTTTTTAAAAGTTAAGTAAAATATTAATACACTGTAGTAAGAGTAAAAATCCCATGGAGTCTATTGTATTAGTTCTGAATGACATTTTTTATTTGAATATGCTGACTTTGGGAGTGGAATGTATACTAATGAAACCTTGAAGTAATAAGGTAAAAATTAAAATTTAAAGGCAATTTTTGCTAAGGGAAATTTGTCATATATCAGGTAGATTGTTTAAGGGCTCTTAAATAGAATGAATTTAAGAGTATCTGTTATTCTCCAGAAAATTAATTAGCCAGGTTTGTGCTTAATAAATACTGCTTGATGATGATGAAATTAAATGAAAGAAAAATGCCTGACATAGCTAATTGCAAATGCATGTACTCAGAATATGAAATAGACATAATTTAAGTAATTTGATTCTTATGTGCTTAGGAAATTTGGGATGCTCCTTTTGAAAGAGGCAGGATTTCATAACCTACACTATATATTAATGGGTAAAAGAAAGAATTTTAACTAATACGGCAATCCCAATATTTTAAAATGACTGAACTCTGAATTTTTGGAGAGAATATGCAGAGGAACAGAATATCCAGGAACATCGCACTTGATCTTGAATCTCCATGTCTCTTTGTAACATGGAACGTTTAACAGCATCCAAACTGCTTAACCAGGAGTCCAGTAGGAGTTCCCAGTGTGAATAATTTCCACCTCCATCTCTGCCGGTATCTATAAATCATGTGGTGGATCTATAATTAATGAATTCAAAGGAAGATAAAAGGGACAGCTTTTTAAGGAAACACTATTGTTAAATGATTTCTTCAACCCTCATTTTTCTTAAAATTGATAACATTTTCTACTGGTGGGAAAACCTTGAGGATCCTTCCTAGTAGTCTGTGTCTTCTAAGCTTTTACCCCTGACAAAAGGACCAGATAGTCTGGGTGTGTCGAAACTCCATTGCAAATCCTCAAGTGTAAGAAGACAAACACTACCATTTTATCCCTAACCGTAAAGATGTGATACAGTTTATGGACAACTGAAAGCAGAAACTTTGCCTGGAAAAATTCCTAATCACTGTATACCCAATAAGAATTTTACCTTAAAAAAGAAAATTACCAACTTAAACATTGAAAAAATACATTTTTAACCAATTTCTTGTATTTTTTAAAAAGCTGAAAATGTTAACATATGTTAATTCATATACTCAGGCTGATCATTTATGAATTTTCTACAGCAGTAACTACTTTGTAAAATGTAATATAACATTACTTTTAGAATCTCACAATAGCCAGTTGTCATGGCATGCACCTGTACTCCCAGCTACTACTTGGAGGGCTGAGGCAAGAAGATCACTTGTGCTCAGTAGTTTGAGGCTATAGTGTGTTCTGATTATGCCTGTGAATAGCCACTGTGTTGTAGCCTGAGCAATATAGTCAAACCTGTCTCTTACAAAAAAAAAAAAATTCTCACAATACCAGCATCTATTGTTTCTTTTCTCGCCAGTGTGTATTGCTTTTGCATTTTTATTTTATGCATGGAAATATAAATAA
The DNA here is from genome assembly GCA_963574885.1 of Lepilemur ruficaudatus. Classification (NCBI taxonomy): domain Eukaryota; kingdom Metazoa; phylum Chordata; class Mammalia; order Primates; family Lepilemuridae; genus Lepilemur; species Lepilemur ruficaudatus. The sequence continues at coordinate 159,136 of CAUYRT010051034.1, forward strand.
GAAGTAAACTTACATGTATACTATGCTGACTAAAATTTTGGAACTTTACATTATTTTGAAGTGTATTTTGGACTCCATGATTGTCTCAGTGGGCTTGAAAAAAATATGAGAGTTGGTAGTCCTAATGAAAAAGGAAATTATAATCTACAAATGTTAATATAGCATGCTGATGATGGTTTGACTCTGAAAATAAGTACCCTTCCCCTGATAAGCTATAGTCATCTTCATTATGGGTATTTGTAGACCATATATGTGTGTGTGTATGCACGTGTGTGTGTGCGCATGTGTATATATATATATATATATATGCTGAGTTCTGGCACTCTGGTTTGTACCCACTGTTCTGGTGACTGATTTTAAGCAATCTTTGCACAAACAAGTTCACAGTATATAAAAAGACAAACAACAAGTAAATTCATAAGATAATTTTTAATAAGTTGAAAAGGCCTCTGAGATTCTAATCTGGTTAGGCATTTGTGGCAGAATCTTCTTAATTCATATATATAATACATATGCCTTAACAAGCTTTTCTTTTATCTGGTTTTCTAGACCAAAGTAAATTACGAGCAGAAAATCAGGAAGGAGACAGGAAGGGATGAAGAAGAAACTAAAATGACAGGAAACAAAAAAAGGGCAAAACAAGCACAGAATTTTATTACTGCGTAGTGGACTGGAGAATATTTTTGATGATTCTAAATCAGTGCTTCTTAGACTTTCTTGCCAGGAAAATTGTAAGATTCAGTATGACTATAGTAAAGGCCATAAGTTGTAATATATTTGTTTATGCTCTGTATTTTTCTAGGAATTTAAAATGAAGCAAGATTAATACATTTTGAAAGCATTATATCAGAATGGTTTTATATATGCCTTGATGCTCTAAAAAGTATCCTTCAGTTACCTAAAAAAGAAAAAAAAAGAATGCATCATATGCCACAGATGATATTCTGCTGGGACTTCACTGGTTTGCTATATAGAAATGGAATGATACTCTTAAGATGATAACTGAACTAGATAAATATATTTAAATTTTGACAATAGCTAAACAAGTGGAGATAGAGCCAGTATACAGAACGTAAGCTTTACTTTTAGAATTCTGAAGGTTCTCTGAGTATTTGCTAGCGCATCTAAGCCAGCCTGTGTTCATGAATCTCTCATAGTTACAATTTCTAAATTAAACAGTGTGTTCATTGTAGATGAAACTTACACCAGATCCAAAGCACCTTGCAGAAAGATTTTTCAAGTGACTCACTTTAGCAAGCACTTCTTGAATGTCTACAATGAGTTAGGCAGCATATAATAGACTGGACTCAGAAAACTTAAAATCACCCATTCCACAGTCTAGGAAGCTAGCAGCATAATAAATTAAATATATGAACAACACTAATATGATAAGGGCTACGCTAGCCAAATGTGAGAAGTCTCATGGGTATTGAGGTGATGGAGCAGTAATTCTGCCTGGGGCAAACCCTAGGAAAGGAAGGCGGTTGCTGAGCCTGGCTTTTGAAGGATAAGTAGATAGTCAACAGGTGAGCAGAAATGCAAAGAATATTTTGGACAGAAGGAAGAATGTGGGTATAGCCACCATGGTATATAAACCAGAATACAGTCTGTTGTCAGAAATTAAAAAGGAGATGTTACAACTGATACCACGGAAATACAAAATATCATCTGTGAATACTAAAAAAACTCTATGCACATAAACTTGAAAATGTTGAGGAAATGGACAAATTCCTGGAAACACACAACCTCCTAAGGCTCAATCAGGAAGAAACAGAACTCCTGAATAGGCCAATGATGAGCAATGAAATTAAAGCAGCAATAAAAAATCTTCCAACAAAAAAATGTGCCAGACCACATGATTTCACACCTGAATTCTCTCAGAACTAAAAAGAAGAATTGGTACCCATACTGCAGAAATTATTTCATAACATTGAGAAGGAAGGAATCTTCCCCAACTGATTCTATGAAGCCAGTGTCTGTGTCTATTCTATTAAGCCACTTTGATACCTAAACCAGGAAAGGACTTAACAAAAAGAGAAAACTATAGACCGTTATCCCTTATGAATATAGATGCAAAAATCCTCAGTAAAATTCTAACTAACGAAATTCAGCAGCACGTCAAAAAAATAATCATCTGTGACCAAGTGGGCTTCATCCCAGGGATGCAAGAATCGTTCAATATATGTAAATCTATAAATGTGATTCACTACATAAACAGAAACAAAACCAAAGATCATATGATCATCTCAATAAATGCAGAAAAAGCATTTGATAAAATTCAACACCTCTTAACAAAATAGGCATAGATGGAACATACCTCAATTATAAAAGCCATAAGGACAGACCCATAGCCAACATCATACTGAATGGGAAAAAGTTGAAAGAATTCCCACTCGGAACTGGAACAAAATGAGGATGCCCACTGTCAGCGCTTCTATTCAACATAGTGCTGTAAGTCCTAGCCACAGCAGCCAGGCAAGAGAAGGAAATTAAGGATATTCAAATGAAGAAAGAGGAGATCAAACTCTCGCTCTTTGCTGATGATATGATCTTATATCTAGATTATATCTTATATCTAGATATCAAAAGATTCTGCCAAGAGACTCATGGAATTGATAAATTCAGCAAAGTCTCAGCTTACAAAATCAATGTACAAAGATTAGTAGCATTCCTATTCACCAAAAACAGTCAAGCTGAGAATCAAATCAAAGACTTGAAACCTTTCACAATAGCTACAAAGAAAATAAAATACCTAGAAATATATTTAGGCAAGGAGGTGAAAGATCTCTACAAAGAGAACTATGAATCGCCGAGGAAGGAAATTACAGATGATGTAAACAAATGGAAAAACATATCATGATCATGTATTGGCAGAATCATCATTGTTAAAATGTCCATACTACTCAAAGTGATTTACACATTCAATACAATCTGCCTCAAAATACCAATATCATGTTTTGCAGATCTAGAAAAAATAATTCTATGCTTCATTTGGAACCAGAAAAGAGCCCAAATAGTAAATCAGCCTTAAGCAAAAGGAAGAAATCTGAAGATATCACTTTATCAGACTTTAAACTATTCTAAAAGGCTATGGTAACCAAAATAGCATGTTCCTGGCACATAAATAGAAACATAGACCAGTGGAACAGAACAGAGAACCCAGACATAAAGCCATCCACATGTTGGCATCTGATCTTGGACAAAGTAGACAGCCATATTCACTGGGGAAAATAAATCCGTATTTAATAAATGGTGCTGGGAAAATTGTATAGCCACATGTAGAAGATTGAAACAGGATCCATATCTCTCTCCTCTCACAAAAATTAATTCAAGAAGGATAACAGACTTAAATTTCAGACATGAAACCGTAAGAATTCTAGAAGAAAATATTTGAAAAACTCTTCTAGATATTGGCCTAGGAAAAGAATTTATGAAGAAGACCCCAAAGCAACAACAAAAATAAATAAATGGGACTTGATTGAATTCAAAAGCTTTTTCACAGCCAAGGAAACAATCAACAGAGCACATAGACAAACTGGAGAATGGGAGAAAATATTTACCTGCTATATATCTAAAACAGGGATAATAACCAAAATCTACAAAGCACTCAAGCAAATCAGCAAGAAAAAAATCAAACAACCCCATTAAAAAGTGGGCAAAAGACATGAACAGATGCTTTTCAAAAGAAGATAGACTAACGGCCAATAAACATATTTAAAATTGCTCAACATCACTAATCGTCAGAGAAATACAAATAAAAATCATAATGAGATTCTTACCTAGCCCTGGTAGGAATGGCAAAGTCCCAAATGACAGATGCTGGCATGGATACAGAAAGAAAGAAACATTTAAATACTGTTGGTGGGGCTGCACACTAGTGCAACCTCTATGGAAAATAGTATGGAGATTCCTCAAAGAACTAAAAGTAGACTTACCATTTGATCCAGCAATCCTACTACTGAAACAAACAAACAAAATATTATTTTTTCGTTTTATCAAAAAAACACTTGCACTAGAATGTTTATTGCAACATGGTTCACAATCACGAAGATGTGGAATCAACCCAAGTGCCATCAATTCGTGAGTAGATTAATAAAATGTGGTATATGTATACCATGGAGTACTACTCAACCATAAAAAAAAATGAATTAGTACCTTTTGCAACAACCTGGATGGGACTGGAGACCATTCTCCTAAGTGAAAAATCACAAGAATGGAAAAACAAATACCACATGTACTATTAAATTGAAACTAACCAATCAACACTCATATGCATAGATGGAAGTAAAACTCAATGGGAATTATGCAGGTAGGAGCAGGGAGGAAGGGATGGGTGAAATCATACCTACTGGGTAAAATGTATGCTATCTGGGTGACAGGCATGCTTATAACTTTGACTCAAGCAATACAAAAGCAATCCATGTAACCAAAACATTTGTACCCCCATATGATTCTGAAACAAACAAAAAATTATTGTCATTAGTGCCATTAGTAATCTCTAGAACCCTGATTTTAGAAGCAATGTAGTATAATGGATACATGTTCTTAACTTTAGAGACAAAGAGCTCTGGCCATGCCAGAACGCTTTGACAGATTACTTAATTTCTCTGAGCCTCCATCTCTACATCTCTTAAATAGTAGAGAGTAGTGTTAATAGTAGAGTTTCTTACATGTGGTTGTAAGAAATAAATGAGCAAATATGTGCAAAAGATTTTCACAAGGACTGGCCTATATTACATGTTCAGTACAAGGGAGATGTATTATAATACTCAAAATATCTTGTCTCCTAGTTCATTGTGTTTCCTGCTATGATAAAACCAGTCAGGGTTGATAAGCTTTGAAAATATTCCAGAACATAGACAAGACCTAACCTCATGCCAGTTTCTGTTTGTTCTGAAGTGCCCTGAGGAAGTTACTTTTTTTATCTTTAGTCTGTTCTCCTTACTCTATTTTTCCTTCTCTTTGGGAATGTCCTTTACTCCTTTCTAGCTTGAAGATGGACAGAGGTGGTTATAAGGGGTGCCAGAGGTGGGGAGCATAGTTGAGGTTTTTTTGCTTAGAGTTCTAATGGGAGGAAGGTAGGAAAGAAAAGGATTTCTTTCTTTTTTTTTTTTCTGTGACAAATGTAAGCATGAACCAGATTACAATGAAATAAATATCCTGGAATTATTAAGTAACATCTTTGGATAGTTGAATTCACTTATGTGAAGTTAGTTGAGGGTTAATATTCTCATGCCTATGTGCTTAAATATATTAATAGAAAAAAATAAAACCATAAAAAGCTAATTTTCTTGATCAAAACTATTCCAGAGCAAAGTGGACATACACAATTTTGAGAGATACTTGGTGAGTTTGAATGATGGACTCTTCGTTGAGTCAACTTCCTTTTAGGTCAAGACTAGACATAGACTAATCTTGCATGGACTTGCATATAGTTAGGTAGATAAACAGCTTTTTTTCCTGCTCCAGCTTGCTTCCTTGTTTGCCACCCCCCTGCACAGTGTCCTGTCTCCACAGCTTCTGTTGTGTGTCTCTGATGTCATATAGTGTTCTCTTCTAGGAGATGTCTGGTCACGTATTGTACTCTCTGGTTTTGAAAGTCTTTTCTTGAAGATTACTGCTTTAGGGACTAATCATAAGACAGAATGGTTCAGTGAATGGTTTAGTAGAATTCAGGACTTGGACTATTCTGTTCCAACTCTGACCTTAACTAGCTGAGCAAGTCCTAATATATGTGGAAGTGCCTTCTCTTATTAGGTGTTCAATAAATGGTTTTCATCCTCTTTGGGCATCACATTATTCATCTCTAAACAGAAGAGGTTGGATGAGATGACCTCCCAGGACCTTTTCAGCTCTAAATTCTGTGATTATATTCTAAATGTTAGAGCAACATGGTGCTTACTGGCATCACCATTAATGAAATTACCCATCATTTATCTTACAAAGAAAAAGCACACACCAATAGCAGCAAACCAGCCAAGCCTGGAAATGAGACTGTGTGGATTTTTATCATGCCCACAACTCTCTGGTGACGTTTGTGATGAATGGGAATGTCTTTGGAAAAAAAAATTCCAGCTGCTCTGGCGTGACCTGACCTGTCTTTTTGTTTGGGACTTGGTTACAGTAAACATGTCCTACTTCAATGTAATTCTCCATGCTTGAGACTTAGAATGTAGCTGAAAATAAAAGTTTGTGCTTAATAGCTGTTGATAAGAGACTTCACAAAAAATGTTGTCATATCTCCCTATCTCTCATCTACGTCTTCACTCTGACCTTGCCTCAAACTCGGAGAAGGTTCACAAGAGGTTACCAGGGGGGATGTCTCTAGGCTTTCATTCCCTTCATCTCTAGAAGTACCCATAAAGCTGCTTCTTCCTGTCATGGTAGATGAGGTGTCCTGCCAAGACTAAGCACCACAATCTGTGCACCAGACTCATTTCCTGTTAACAGGATTAGGAACCTGATCCAACTCTTCTGGTTCTTCCTTCTCTTTAAAAACCACTGAGAAGATGTTTAGTGACAAGATTCAGTGCAGTAGTCCTCCTTTCATTATGGGACTGAATAGAACAGAATAATTTCTCCAGTCGTGTCTCCTTTCACATGACTGAACCATTAGGTTGTTTTTGTTTTAGCCCATTTTATGTAGTCTTAATCTTATTCTTTTATGTGCCTCATTCAAAATTGGATAACAGAAATAAAGAGATTTCTTTCTTGTTGGGCCTTTCCTGTAAATCTCATTTCTAGACTTGCTCCAAATTAGGGTAAAGGTTAAGTGAAGTGGGAAAACAAGGGGAAGGCAGGGGACATAAGCTGTGCTGAGGCAGTCCACTTAACCAGTTTGCATCTCCGATTTTACGCCCTTATCTATTGATCTCATTGTCTTGCCGTCTCCATTTCTTTGAGTAGACGTGTCCTCCTTTGGGTGGCCTCTGCAGTCCCCAGTGGCCAACACCCTCTCCAGCAGGTGGCATGTGCTGTGCCTCCACGAGGCGTTAGCTCTCCTCTGGAACCGCAGCTCTCACCACCATCTCTCTTTTGTCTGCTGTCAGCAGAGGGACTTCCTCTGACCTCTGCTGTTGCATGAGTCCGACTTTATCAACCTGTCCACAGGATTTCTCTCCCAAAGCTGTATGGTTGGTTCTGTTGTTCATTGTGTATGTCTGGTTATCTCATTTCTTAGGAAGGGGTTTTCTTTTGCATTTCATTCTGTTGATTTGACCATGAATCCCAGATACTTCTCACCACAAGAATTCTTTAATATTTTCCTTTCTCTCTTTTGGTGTTGCACAACTGTAGTCTAGAGACAAGTAACAAAGGGAATTGTAGTAGAAAAACAAAAGAGCCAAGATTCATGGATGCCAAACATGCATCAGTTTTGCCTTTGACTTGGTTTTGTGACCTGAAGCAAGTTACATCACTTGCCTGCCTCGGTTTCCTTTTCTGTAAAATGTTTATGAAAACACTAATCTACTTAAATTCTTGGGTTCTGTGAGAATCCCTAGGGATAATTTATGGAAGAACTCTCTGGAAGGGTAGACTGTTATATTAATACAGTTTTTACTGTTATTTCTGTTAAATTTATCAGCAGCAGGAGCAGTGTAACATCCTAATTCATCTGTACCTCATAGCAAGAACTTCTTACCTAAGTGTAAAATATGTATAGGGCACGTCTCCAGTCTGACGGTCAACATTTTAAGCATCCTTCCTCCCATGCTACACATTGGGGAAATGCATGGTGGTCCCCTTAAGTCTTTGGAAGGGCAGAGCTGACATCCCTGTTTTTTAACTACTGCTGGAGACCCCAGCTTGTGAGGGACTTCTTGCTAGAGACAATTAGTGCCTTGAAGTGACTTAGACCAGATTTAGACCCAGAGGGCTGCCTATTCATATGCCGAGGTTCTTTGTACTTTGTAGTAAGTGATGTTTCTTCCTGGAAATGCGGGGTAAAGTATTAATCAGTCAGAGCCTCCCCCCAAAAGCTTGACAATTCCCTTTGTCAAGCATTTCTGCCAGAAGTTATCAAGTCAAATTGGTCCTTTTCTACATACCTCTGTGTTCTTTTGCAGACTAGCAACTTCGTGGTTATGTTAGAGAAAATTACGTGAGGATTTTTCTTAGCACTGTTCAATAGAGCTAGCAGCGATATCTGGGAGACACATTGCTACTGTCAAGTACACAGCATTTAAGCATGATGTCTCTCTGTGCCTGAAAATGCAAACCCTCATTTTGCAAGATGTGACTACCTCCTTTCATTTCCAAATCCCCTTCCCTTGAGTCAGCAACATGGTCCCTGCCAGAGCAAATGGCAGAATTAGGCTAGATGAGCATGCTTGCCAAGGATTTAGTTAAGAGACATTATACAAATGTCTAAATTATTGCTGCTTAGGACTCTAAGGTTTCTAAAAAATACTTTCACGCAATTTATTATTAGTATTTGTAGCTATTTGATAAACTCGAGAACCTTTTTCTGCCTTGAAAAGTAAATCATTTCTAACAGCTGAAGTTTTTTTCTTTTTTCATTTTTAAACTTGAACTTTTTCCCCTGAAACATCCACATGTCATCACCATGCTTTTCTTTGTTTAATATTGGTTTTTTTTCCCTCTCTGGTAGGATGGTCGTCTGCGAATGAATGACCAGCTGATTGCAGTTAATGGGGAATCCCTTTTGGGAAAGTCCAACCACGAAGCTATGGAAACACTTAGACGATCCATGTCCATGGAAGGAAATATACGAGGGATGATTCAGTTGGTGATTCTGAGGAGGCCAGAGAGACCAATGGAGGTGATTCAAATCTTGATTTTCCTCAGCAAATTGCCCAAGGGCCACCAGAATATGCAAATTTCCATTACTAGTATGGTAGCCAGAGTCATATTGATTCTCCAGTTGGGAAAATATGCCCCAGAAGGGCTTTGACAGATTTATGTGGGGAACAGGTGGTTGTATATTTTAGGTATAAAGAGAAGGTGTAAAAATGTGCATATAAAGCAAGTCATTTATCAAATGTAACAGGTCCATACTTTCTAGTTTTTTTCCCCCAGAAATTCCAAGAACTCTAGACTTATTCATAAACATCTTTATGTACTTTTTGGTTGATATGCTAGCAGTATTCTTGCCATAGAAAGTTCCTAATCAGATGTGTACGACGTTCAATGTGAAAAGCATTATAATGCAATCAGCTCTCTGTATTCTCCCCCATAATCTACACATAAATAACATGGACCTGAGACTTAACTAATTTAAAATTGGATTTATTAGGCAAGCTGCTTGCTCATGTTATTAAATAAGTGGAAGTCTTATTTTTTGAAATTTTTTATGATTTCTTTATGGATTTTTTCTTACATGTCAGAAATATTTTCACTTATACATGAAGTATTAAGCATGCAATATTCTTGAATGCTAATATCCCTAAACATTTCACTTACCTATACATAATAAATATAAAATTTCCTAAAATATTATTTTCTTTTATATAGGTAGAATAATTATTAAAAGCTCCTAAAATTATTTTAGAAAAAGATAAGAAAAGTTAAAAGTGCTAAAAGTTAAGAAAAACATCAGCAAATCACACATTGCGACATCAGGATATTCTGTTCTCTGAGACCAAATTATGTTTGTGTAATACAATAATATAGAATACTATCAGAAACACTAATATTAAAGTTAGTTTTAACATAAGTTCAACTTAAGAATGTAAAAAACAAAAGTTTTATCAAATTAAATAAGAGCAGATCGTAGTGGGGTTCATTGTAGTTAAAAGCTCGGGCTCTGGAGTTTTGCATTGCTTCGGTTAAAGTACTAGGTTTGCTGTTTCCTGACTGTGTAATTATGTACATAGTTGAGTGCTCAGTATTTACAGATGACAAATATTGTTGTCTGTTTTATCTCTTAATGCATCCTCATTTCCAAGCATATAGTAGACAATTAATAAATATTGTTGAATGAATGAAAATGTATCTGGGACCTACTTCATCTGAGAAAGTAAACTTGAGTAATAAAGTCACAAACTGTATCTTATTTTGTTATATTATCAGCTATTGGAAAGGCGTAACTGTACCTTTTATACTCTTCTATACATAACCTTGTAGATGTTAAATAAATGTAAATTGGCCAATTACTGGAGACTAAATATAATGAACAAACTCGTTTTCAACATTTGCGTCTGCTTAAGTGACAGAGCCTTCCATGAATATTTAATGGGCTTTACTTGTGTACATATGCCCTTATCTACTGCATCCTACCCTAAGAGAATCAGCCCCATCTGGTTTAATTTGGTTCTTACTCCAGAGCCCTAGGACTCCATGGAACCCATCCATTGGAGGCAGTTGGACAGATAGCCTGGGAGCACCCCAGTCATCCCTTCTGCACATCTGCATGTTAGATCTCCCTTAAGGTTTCTTTAACAAAGATGTCTCCACTAATGGAAAAGTCTGGAAGATACTGCTATAATGGACCATCTCCATGCAGATAGCAAAATTTTAAAAAAAGAAAGAAAAGAAAGAAGTGAATATGGTTCTAAAAGATTTAGCTAAGCTCCCACCTCTGATCTTCCCCGATTTCATGTCTTTTTCTAAAATACGTGTGGATGCTGGTGGATAGGTGTTAGAGTCGGTACACTTTGCCCTTTGCATTCCTCTTCACTGCAGGTACTTTCCTTTTAATTCTCATACTCTGGGGCAGACTGACATTATTCCATCAGAAGAAAATACTAAACTTGCAGTTTGTTGCCCATTCTCAGAAGTGTCTTGTTAATATAGATCACCAGGGACTCAATCGGGAATAAGAACTAGGGCAAAAAGCAATTTCTATGAGGACATTTAAACAAGATCCATTTTTAGTTTCCCTAATATTTACATGCTTTCCATGGGGAATGAGCTGGCACTTGACTCTCAGCTATTGAGAATCTCTGTGGTACCCGTGAAGATTAAAGAGCATTATTTCTTGTTAAGACAGCAGACTAATGTACAGCTTATCTTCATTAAATTGAAAAAAAAATTACTGCTATTTCATCTCCCAAATCTGTATTTTACTGCATCAAAGCATATATCGTGTACTCTTGTTTTTGGTGTATTCTCCTGTGGAACAACAATCGCCCTCCAGTACAATAAAAAGTGTCGTAACCTAGAAAAAGGTCTCAGCACTGTTGACACGTTTAGGCAAATCAATTAGTCAGATTTGGCAAGAATACCAAAATGGCTGCTTGAATGTTATATTGATATTAAAAAAAAAATTGAAGAAGCTACTTAAGAAAAGTCAAAATATATAGTTGTTGGAGGTTTTTTCCCACATTACCCAGATGTACAAGATATGTAAACAGTTTTGATGAGGACCTCGTGAAGAATACATAATGAGCCCTTGATTGAATCAAAATCGTTTTAAACAGAAACATAGTTTTCAGAGGATGAGCTTGAGGTTCAATTGTAATTCTATTTGAGCCTAGAGACTCGGTATTAAAAAATGGGTTATGACCTGATTTTGTTTTTCCCTTCCCCAAAACATTTCCCTCCCTGCTGCCGGCTCATCTTGGTAGAAGCAGAATATGTTTAAAAATCCATTATATTTTTTATTGGCTGGGACGCTAATGGAGGGTTCCACGACAGCTCTATTTTACAGGCTGAATACTTTAATTAGGCTGGTTACTGATCAGTTGTTGGGATATTGATTGTGTCATTTATCAAAGAGCTGGGAAAGCAGAAAAAAATTTTCTGTTCTTGTTGTTATTGTTAAATCAAAGCACAGGACTGTGCAGGGCCAGTCCTACCTCTCCTGCCTGCTAGGGCTCCAGCTTTAATTTAAGAGTGGCCTGCCTCCTATATTAGGCTCCCTTTGACTGGCAGCACAGAAGCAAAGGGTAACACGTTGGGGGTGGGAGAAGTGTTACCAGCCTTGACAAAAAGCTAAAGGACCTCTTACCACTGAAAACATTTTAATTATTAAAGATGCCTACATTGTATGTTTTAAATATCTTGTTTAAGTAGCTAGACATTGAATTTTCATAACTAAACAGGAAAATATAAATCAAATGCACTGTTTTAACCAAATGCTTTTCTCAGAAGGAAAGAGCTTTGGGGGTCAGGTCTGTGTTCCTGTGTGCGGCATGTTCCTTTCACAAATGATCAAGGGAACAGCCATGCGATGGCTTCCAAATTATTTACTTCATTAAAATCTGTTAGGGAGACAAATACTATGAGCCAGAGCAAAACCCAGCTCTCTGTGCCTCAATCTCTTGAAAAAATAGGTAGCGTTCTCTATAATCGGCCCCCACCTCTTACCCCTTCAGCACCTGTGGAAGATGGCTTTTGGGCGTCTTAATCTGGATACAGCAGTTTTGAATTTGTTTACAGTTTGTAAAAATCAAAATAGGAAGGGCAAGTATGGGAAAAAGAAAAAAACAACAAAAAAAAACCTCAGGAGAACCACTGTCTGGCATTGTCACAGCAGTTTGGTTTAGCTCCTGGCCAAAAGACCTAGTGTCTGCAGGCGGACACACTCATGACATTTCAGTGGCAGACCTGCCTGGGTTCTGACTTGTCCTGGAGCATATGCACTTAGTCGCAGACAGAGAGAGGAACCAGCTGGTTGGCAGAGAAACACCCTTGGCGTGAACTGTGTTCTTGTGTTGACACTGCCACAAGCTGCACTCCCAGATGGAAGAAAATCTGAAAGAAGCCAGTTGTAAGTGGGGGGAAAATAATAAAGTTAATCCTCTTTTGTGTTGGCTATCAGCACTCCTAATCCTTAGCACCACACCGTCGGTGTTTTTTATTTCATACTCAAAGATGTTTTAACTGATAGGGCCATTTTGATTTTCCACAGTTGAGAACTTATGTGTAATAGACTCTCGAAAGGCTATTCATAAATTGATCATTCTTTCGCTTTGCTTCAATTGACCAAGTTGGAACATATTAAAAAAGCAAATGTAATTTTTATTTTCATCCGTTAGGAGCCTGCAGAGTGTGGGGCATTTTCCAAGCCATGCTTTGAGAACTGTCAAAACGCTGTAACCACCTCCAGGCGAAATGATAATAGTACACTGCATCCATTTGGCACTTACAGTCCACAAGACAAACAGAAAGGTAAGAGTCTAACCATTTTCATCCACTGCAAATGGAGCGAGAAAATGCAGAAGTGCCTTTTTATTAAAAAAAAGAAAGAAAGGAAAAGAACAAAGGGGAGTTAATTAGACTAAGTGCAGACTTTGTTACTCAGAGTCATGAACACTGAGAGAAGGGTGGGAGAACTGACTCAGACTTGTGAATCAGATTCCTGGCAAAGCCTCCAGTTTAAGTGACAGTTTCTGTGCTTGCTGCCCCAAACATGGAGGGTTATGTATAAAACAAACCATGACTGGAGAATCAAAGATGGCAAACTGTTATTTTTTAAAGCTCTTTTAATATTGGAAGTTACTAAGTATAAATAACTACTAAACTAAAGAAATGTATGGACTTGTATGAAACCGTAAAATGGTTATGGCATGATTCACAGATTTATGCTTGATTCTTAGATGAGTGTGGTAAATAGGTAAATGTCATGGCCTGAAACTGTCATGTGACAGTTGGAATGTTCTTGTTATTGTCTTGTTACACTGTCTTTCCCTAATTATCTGGTAAGGATCACATTTCTAGAAGACTCCAGATGTAAAAAACCCAAGTTTTCTGATTTGTTTTTCAAAAATTATACTTCAAGTCACCAAGAAAATTATTTTATCTCCCTGTATGTGTTTGCTTTAATAACTTTCATTTTTTATATCACAAAAGCAATACATATTCATTGTAGAAAATTTAGAGAAAGCAATAAAAAGAAAATTTAATGTTACTCATACTTCTGTCAAAGATCCTAATCAATGACATGTTTATATAGATCATTCAAGTCTTTTCTTCATGCAAATATGGGTACATAAAATGAAATGAAAATGAAATATACTGTATATAATGTTTAGGAAATTGTTCTTTTAATTAATAGCATATTAAGAGCATCTTATTTTGTCACTGAATATTCTACAACATAATCAGTAATTGCATGATAGTTTATTAAACAGAGGTGCTACATATTATATAATCAATTCCTTATATTTTGGACACTTAAGATATTATCAAAATTTGACTATGTGGGAACAAGTTCCACACTTTGAGATTACTCCAACAGAACAGACTTATACATGTGAGGTTGCTCTAGAATTAAATTGTCTCAGCAGAATGGGATGCTGTTTTTTCCTCAGAATTCCTCCATTTTAGTGAGAGTAGTAGCGACAGCTGTTACCATTTATTAAATGTTTACTGTCTATTAGATACTGTGTTAAGCAATTTGCATGCACACTCAAAGTGGGTAATATTATCTTCATTTTACAGATGAAGAACTAGAAAGTCAAAGAAGAGTAAATAATTTTCCCAAGACTGCATACTTGATACATGCAGCGTCTGGATTCGATTCATGTCTGTCTGACATAAATCTATCTCTTAAACTGTAGCATAGTTGCATTGACTGACTTACATTGGACTCTTGAAACTGTTGAAGCCCTTTTACCTAATAGTAAGAATGTCCATTAGAGGCTGACTTGACTTTTATCTAGATAAAGAAATAGCATTTTTTTCTTCTCTATTGAAGTATACTTTACATATCATGCCTTTACTCCATTTTAAGTGTACAATTAAATGATTATTAGTGAACTTACCAAGATGTACAGTTAATCACATAAATCAGTTTTAGAGGATTTCCTTCCCCCTATTGAGACCCCTAATTCTCTTCCCCAACTGCTTTTCAGGCATGCCCCTCCCCTCCACAGTGCCCACCACATTGCTCAGACGTGGGTCTACCCCTCACCCCCTGAATCCCTAGTGAACACCACCACCATTTGAGCACCATAGTGTTAATCAGTCAGTACCAATTTGATGGCGAGTACATGTGGGGTCCATTCTTCCAGGCTTGTGTCACCTCACTTTGAATAATGGGCTTAAGCTTAATCCAGGATAATATAAGCAGTGCTAGCTCACTGTCGTTTCTTAAAATTGAGTAATATTCCATTGTAAACATATACCAAATTTTAATAATCCACTCATGAATTGACG